>CBVK0103678680.1:0-22173 GCA_900067695.1 Picea abies | reverse complement strand
AGAGAGAGAGAGAGAGAGAGTAGAAGTAGTATGTAGTTGTATATAAGAATGTGAATGTTGCCAATGGTGGTTGTTGTGCCAGGAAAGAGGAAAGTTATCACATGGCTACAAGTGTTTTCGATGAGGTTGTTACATATGGAAGACATCGATATGAAGGAAGCTCCAACTGATACTAGCTAGTCATGTAGCATTAAATTCATTTACTGGCAGCTATGTAGGTATGAATTTTATGTGCTTATGTTGCATAATTTCTACAAGGAATTAGGTAAGAATTTTCTCAGTCAGAAATTATTTTATAAAATGACATTATTGTATAATTTGAATGTACTAATGGAAATAAGATACCATGTTGTATGGTAAAGGTTGAAGGCCTCTGATAATTACAAAAGCTATATATCTTTTGAATGCATTCATGTGACATAGTAACATGTCCTTATTTTTAATGTTTATTGAAAGATTATTGTATCAATGTAATATTCCCCAATAGCCAAAGACCTGGTAGGAGAAAAAAATGCGCGCGTGCAGGCAAAATGATCTAGGGTTCATTCTCTCACAGCCATGCCAAGCCAGGGCGGAGGGGAGTCATCGCCCCCTCCCTCCCCAAACACGTCCTTCAGGAAGCTAATAGCATCTTGCAGAAAGAAAGTGCCCCACGCAGAAGCACCAAGCTTTGTGAAAAAACTGGATGACGTCCCAGAGATCAATCTCCCCCTGGAACAGCCAATGAAGGTAGCGATCACCCTTTCAGATCGAGGGCTAGTAGGTCAGTTCATGGGCCTCTGGCCCTCAGCCCAGACAATAGACAACTGGATCCAAAGGAACTGGCGGCCATTAATAAAAAATAGTGTAACTTGCTATGCGGTTGGAAGAGGTTACTATATTTTTGAATTTATCTCCCAGGAGGACCGCGATCTAATCTTCAGGAATGGCCCATACTTCATGGGTACACAGGGCCTTTATCTGAACCGATGGACTCCAAACTTCGATCCATCTTCGGAAGTGCCAAAAGACGTCCCGGTCTAGGTCAGACTCCCAAATCTACCAATCCACTGCTGGAACTCCTCGTCACTGCAAGCTATTGGGAACGGACTAGGGCACTACATTGACAGAGCCGATCCAAAGGACCAATACTCCTGTGCAAGAATTTGTGTGGAAGTTGATCTGGAAATAGGACTGCCAGAAGCGGTAAAACTGAAGGTAGGAGAATGGCAACACCTACAAAAATTGGACTACGAGCAGCTCACGTTCAAATGCAGAGGATGTCATGAATACGAACATTTTCAGAGAAACTGCCCAAAAACCCCAAGCACAGAGAAAGCAGGTGAGGAAGGTTGGCAGCAACCTCAGAAAGGAAGGTCGAAATCCAAAGGCCCAAGAAGGGAAAACCCAGCTCCTGCTCAAGACAACCCTGGAAATAGAGAAACGATAAACAGCTTCAAAGCACTGGGAAATGAAGGTGAAACAGAGAATCCAAGCAAAGACTCCCAGGCTGAAGAAGAAAAAGACGGCCAAGTCCCGGACACCTGCGGAACCCAAAAAACAACAGAGGAAATGGAGAAACCCGTCTCCCCTCTAAGGAACGAGGAGGCTCAAGGCATCGAGAAGGGAGAGATCTCGTCAGGAAATGAATCAGAAGGAGCGAGTGAAGCCTGGGACACCCCAAAGAAGTCGGGGAGAGGTAGGAAATCCAAAAAAGTGGAACGCGACCAAGAAACCTACAAAGATGTTCTCAAAGGAGCACAACCAACCATCAAGCAAATGATCAGAGTAAGGAAAACCAGGAAGCTAGCCAAGGCCTCCCAAGGAGGCCATTCCCCCCCACAAAGTAAGCAATGAAGTTAACTTCCTCGAACATTAGGGGTCTAGGTAGAAAAAAGAAGGAAGAATCTCTAAGGCACATACTCAGAGCAACGAAAACGGACATCCTACTTATCCAGGAAACCAAGATGAGTCAATAGGACTCTATGAAAGTTTCAAAAAACGTATGGAAAAGCAGCCAGGGTTTAGCTGAAAACGTCAGAGGCGCGTCAGGAGGACTCTTCACCCTATGGAACGCCTCCAAAATAGATTTGATCCATTAAGACCTTTGCATGCATTGGATCTTCACCCAACTGCTCCATAGGGAGTTAGGGCAAACGGTAAGTCTCTTCAATATCTATGTCCCACAGCATATAGATGAAAAAAAGAATTGTTGGAAAACCCTTCTAGATTATTTAGCCGACAATGAGCTAGAAAACATCATACTAGGAGGGGACTTAAATGTAACTTTGGCCCAAGAAGAAAAACGGGGAGGATCTATTGTAAGGGACCCAGCTAGAGAATGGGTGGAGGACCTAATCTCAGCATGGGATTTAATGGATATCAAGCCGACCAGGGGACATTACACCTGGACTAACAGAAGGGTAGGCCGGGGCATATTGCTGCCCGTTTGGACAGATTCCTTGTCCAAAGTTTGTTCCTGTCCCTTGGGCTCAAAACCTCTTTGGAAATTCTCCCTCACAACACCTCCGACCACAAACCAATCAGCCTAGACCTAAGGAAGGACCAAGGCCAGGGGGCTATCCCTTTTAGATTCAATCCCTCATGGATACAGGATAAAGACTTTCTACACAAAGTCTCCACCGTCTGGACAAGCAAGGTCAATGGCTCTGTGTATTACGTTTGGGAAGAAAAATTGTGAAGGCTTATAGCTGCGCTAAAATAATGGGCAAAGAATCAATCCAATCCAATCGCCCTGTGACTAGAAGCTCAAAGGCGTCTGGAAAGTCATCAGTTCGTTCTGGAACAAAAGGAGATTACTCAGCAAGACTTGCTTAAAGAGGAACAACTACAAAGGCAATGGCACAAAGCCTATAGAGAGGAAGAAGGATATTGGAGGCAGAAGTCGCAAAGTCTGTGGTTGAAGGAACGAGACAAAAATACAAGTTATTTCCACAAGCAAGCGGAAGCAAGAAAACAATATAAGGCTGTAACAGAAATTCAAGTCCAAAACGTTACAATCTCTGAGCCAGAGGGCATTAGGCAGGCAGCTTTTGAAACATTCAGAAATCTCTACTCAGAAACGCAAAGGTCAAGCATTGACCCTCAAATGTATCCCCTATCCATTGTCCCAAACCTAATAAAAGAAGATATCAATCTCAAGCTCATGGAGGAAGTCACACAACAAGAAATAAAAGACGCGGTGGACCAAATGCACTCGGATAAAGCACCTGGACCGGATGGATTTACTGCAAGATTCTTTCAGCATTGTTGGGAAATAATCAAATCAGACCTAACCAAAATGATAAGAAAATCACAAGCAAGCAGCAAGCTAGGAGGAAGCACAAATTCAGCCTTCCTGGCACTCATCCCTAAAGAAAAAGGAGCACTTAGCTTTAGCCGATTCAGGCCGATCTCCCTCTGTAACACAAGTTACAAAATTCTTACCAAGGTCATCGCAAACAAATTGAAAAACGTTCTTCCTCTAATAGTTCCAGAGAACTAGGGAGGCTTCATCAAAGGTCGACAAATAGCAGACAACATAATCCTGGTGCAAGAAGCTCTTCACTCAAGCCTACGCAGGAAAGACAAAGGTATGATTATCAAACTAGACCTTGCAAACGCTTTTGACAGAGTTAATCATAATTTCCTTTTTGAGGTAATGAAGAATTTTGGATTTGACCAATCCTTTGTGAATTGGATAAGAGCTTGCATAGGATCGCCATGGATAGCCCCCATGGTAAATGGAAGAGTAACCAATTTTTTCAAAGCGTCTAGGGGCTTGAGGCAGGGATGCCCTCTCTCGCCCATGTTATATGCAATTCAAGCCTCAGTTCTGATCTACCAGCTGGAAACTTCCAGAACCCAAAGCAACCTCCAAGGACTAAAAATAGCGCAAGGACTAAAGGAAATCAACCATGCGCAATTTGTGGACGATACCCTGCTTCTAGGTGGGTCAAGTCTGTTAGTTGCAAAAAGATTCAAAGAGGAGCTAGATGCATATGCTGCAATGTCAGGAAGTGAGATAAGCCAATCAAAAAGTAAAATTTATGGTTGGAACATTACTCCCAAAGAGATGCTGGGAATTTCCAGAGTTTTGGGGATGGAAGGGCATACCAAATGGGAGACCTTCACCTACCTCGGAATCTCGATTTCCAAATCTATTCCAAGGGCCTCACAGTGGAACCATTTACTCGACAAACTAAAAAGAGAATTTCCTCCTGGGGGGCGAATTGGCTAAATCTAGCAGGGAGGATAGTCCTAATCAAATCCATCCTGGCCAGTGTACCCATCTACCAGAATTCTTTATTGCTGACCCCAAGCTCTACAATTCAGAAAATAGAGGCAATGCAGAGAAGCTTCCTGTGGGAATGGGGGAAGCAAACAGGCAGGAGACTCCACCTTATAAACTGGGACAAAATCTCCAAACCTCTCTTGGAAGGAGGCCTCAATTTTAAAAACACCCACGTACAGAACCTGGCACTAGGAGCGAAGCTGTTATGGCACATTGTCAGTGGGAATAGTGCTTGGAGAAAGGAAGCACTTTGGAAGAAATATTTCAGAGGCACAAGGAACAGGTGCATAGAAAACCCTTGTAGAGAGACTAAGGGGTCCCCAATCTACGCTCTGTGAAAAAAATCCATGGACCATTTCACTCCTCACCTCACTTGGGTGCTGAGAAACGGGAAAAAAATCAAAATATGGCAGGACTCCATACTAGGGGATCCACCTCTGGAACGAAACCAGGATCTGCAAAGACTAAAAGGATGGATGGATGGGCAAAATCTAAAGACGCTCTATGACATTTCTAAGTGGGGGAACGAAAGAGGCAAGCCGTGGCAAGGTTGGAAAGTGGGCAATTTGCCCCAGAACTTAGAAAATGATTGGCGCGCTCTAAAGCTCAGTTTGCAGGGGAAATCCCCCATTAAAAAAAGAGGTAAAGATGAGAGAGGTTGGGGGAAGAATGTGAAGCCCTACTCCACCTCACTGGGATACAGCACCTTCCGAAACATCCCTCATTTTCCTCTCAATCCAGTCCTCTGGAATTTCATCTGGAACACCAAAACCATTCCCAAAATAGACCTGTTCCTCTGGACTCTAAGTCATAGTAGTATCCAAACAGGGGAGAACCTCCAAAAGAAAGGCTGGGAGGGTCCTTTCAGATGCCCCTTGTGTCAACAAGCTAAGGAAACCTCAGATCACCTTCTTCTTAATTGTAGCTATTCAAAAGGAAGTCTGGAAGCTGGTAGTTGGGTTGCAAAAGAACCCAAATCTTCCCCAAGACATTAAATCCCTTCTCCAAAACTGGACAGCCCTTTACCCTTTTCAATTAAAGAAGCAAAGCTATGCCTCGGGGCTTTGGAGAGCACTCCCAAGGTTTATCCTTTGGGGGCTTTGGCTGGAAAGGAACAATAGGGTTTTTAGGGACAAGCAAAGGAGTGCCTCACTGGTGACTGCAAAGATCAAAGCCCTCTTTGGTGAATGGGCTAACACCCATCGACATCCACAATACAGTAGGGAGCTGGAAGAAAAAGAAGAACTCTGGCTGGGCCAATTCCAAATTCAGTGGAAAACAGGGAACACAGTCAATACCACAACTCAAGAAATTTGGGAAATAAGGGAAGGGATGAATGAATTTGACAAATGGAAAAAGGAAAGGACAGACTGCATTATGTCCTTTGATGGAGCCTCAAAGGGCAATCCAGGCTAAGCAGGAGGAGGAGGAATAATTGTGAAGCCAAACGCAGAAGTCATGGTATGATATGCCATAGGCCTAGACATTGCCACCAACAACCATGCAGAAGCAATGGCATTGTGGCAGGGCTTGTGCCAAGCCAGAAGCAATGGAATTCGAAAACTGATTATCATAGGAGATTCCCGAATGTTAATCCGTGCCATAGCCCGTTCCACAAAAACTCAAAATGCACAACTTAATAATCTGTTGGCCAGGATACACCTCCTCCTTCAAAGGCTTGACTCATATCAAGTGTTCCACGTCCTTAGGGAGCTAAATACAGAAGCGGATGAGGAGGAAAATAGAGGAGCAAAGATGGAACAAGGACGCATGTGTGCAAACGGCCAGCTAACCACAGTGGATCTACCTTGACCAGCCTCAACCTAAATGGAAGCATGCAAATTGCAAAGAAGGGGACAAGACCAAATCGATAGTGCCAGACATCAGCCAATGAAGAAGCGAGGGATAGGACAAAATCGGGCAGGGGACGGCCCAAGGAGGATCGAATCTCTTGTACAGAGGAGACAACAAGATCATCCCCCCATACCTCTTGGGAAAAGCAGAGAGGGGTGAAACGATGAGTGCAGGGAGGGCAATATTAAATCCACACGCACCCTCAGTCTGAGAGAAAACCCACATTTGCTGAGAAAAGAGCCGACGGAGAGGATCCATAGCATGCGCACCAGAGAGCGAGAGATGGCCGCGAGTTCCAACCGCAATCTCACCATTGAGGAGCGATTGAAACAGCTAGATGAAACTCTGGAAGGCTTGAAGCAGACACTCCAGTATCAACTCGATTTCTTGGAGAATTTAGACTCAGAGGTAGGCCAACGGCTGGAGCAACTGGAGCAGGATATCTCAACTGTAAGAATTGGATTCACAGAGGAACTTGGCAAGTTACACCAGGAGTTGAAGAGCCCGAAAGATGAATTTGAAGAAAGGATAGGCCAACTGGAAGGCAAAATGTCTAAGTTAAACATCCAATGGGGGAAAGACCCCAAAGAGTAGTCAGTCTCTTGGTCAGTAGCGATTTCTTACCTTCAAGCATCCTGGCATTTTGTATAGAAGCCAGGGCTTTAAAATAATTATGTTCTCAGTAGATCTGATCCGCCATCGAGGGGGTCTGTTAATGTTGGCAAAGTTCAGTAGTGCATCTTAGTAGTGCATCTTAGTCTATTGTAGGTAGAGGCTCAGTGAAGCTCTACCATTTTGTAATCGAATCGTGGCTAGGCCACAAGTAATACAAATTTCGCTAAATGCTTTTGTCAAAAACAAAAAAAACATGTCCTTATTTTTGTTGGTTATGATTTAATAACCAAAGCAAGAAAGGGGTATGACACTATTATAGAAATAAATGCTAGTAAATCTAGTCATGCATGAGACCATCACATGGTTGGTTAGGGAAAGGCTATGTGCCACACAAATATCCAATGAACTTCCTACTTATAAATAATGTTTGGACTACAACCTTTTTGCTAAGACTAATGAACACCATAGAATTATATTCTTGGTGTAGTGTTCAAGTTGGAGAGGAAGGCATCCAAATAGTTGAGCAGGAAATAGGAAGTGTATTGAGAATGTGTCAAGGCATTGGATAGACTTTCCAATTTACCATGGTGAGATATACATGACTTTGATAAATGGCATTATGAAATCAATGCAAGGGTGCATTGAATATATATGCATGGAGAATTGCACTCATGCATAGTGTGTAAGTGGTAGAGTTGCTTTCATGCATGATGGAATTGTTTATGCTTGAATGCATTTGTTGAATGCATTTTGATGAATATATGCATATATGATATTTAATAGACACAATTATGATAATAACTTAAATGTTACAATTATTACTAACTCATAGAGTTGAGAACATTTCAGGGGTTGTTAGACTTTGCAGCAGGAAAGTTGCAAGTCAAGTAGCCACATGAGCATTGACTATAGGAAATTTTTGTTCAAGAAACAGAGCAATAATGGCTAGAAAAGGAAAAGCATAATTGTTGAAAACTCCTATGCAGAGAATGATAATTTCATTATAATTAATTAATGGTTTGATAAATGTGATTGAATTGTTAAGTGTAGACAATTTTGAGAACACTTTGTGAAGCCTTTGTAAATATTGCAACAAAAGTATATTGTACAGGAATATTAACAATTTGTTTGGTTGAATGAAAGATGAGAGTATTGCAGGGAAGGTGGTCTCATGTATGTCACCATTGGGAGCCATAATATATATTGTTGTCTGTTGTTGCAACAACCAAGCAAATATGAGATATAATTTCATATTTTGGAAAAAAGTTGAACTTCCTATGAAACAAATTTAAATTTCTAAATGAAATTGTTATGATATTATCTCATGATGATTGTATATGTGTGATACAGATGAGATGAGGGTTATTGAAGCTGGCATGATTAGGAAGAATGGATATTGTTGGGGCATTGGAGCATTAAATTGCAGATCCATAGTGGGGATCTTGTAATCAACCGACGCTCTCCTTGTGCGTGAAATCCTTGGCAAGATGGATCGTTGAAGGATTGTGTAGTAGTGAAAGGATGCCTGAGCCTGGAAGGGTGAGTGCAACAATGAAGAGGAAGATCAAGAAATCCATTGTAAGCAAATTTTTTGCCTGAAGCAGCTCTATGAAATATAGAAAATGACTTCCAACTGAAGTATGAAGACATGAATTGGGTGCTTGAAAAAAAAAAGAACACTAGAAAGACAACAAGCTTCAAATCGCAAGGCATAGAGATTTTGAAGAATTTTTTAATGTACATCGTCTATAATGCACTAAGGATAGTGCATAAACAAGGAGTGGGGGGGAATGTAATACCTCCAGGTTAATCCCTAGTGTAATTGTACATATGATTTATAGGTTGGTGAGCTAGGATATTATAGGACAGAGTGCCTATGTGATTATTAGGCCGGAGAGCCTAGATGTTAAAAGGATAGTGACCCTATTATTGTAAAATGTAATTACACTCAAATATTAATAAAAATACATCATTGTTGCAAACCAACCCAATAAAAGAGTATGGGGGCTAAACTCCACTACAAAAGGAAAGGGGGGCTAAGGGTCTAAGGTTAAGGGGCTAAGCTAAGGGGGTTTAATCCCAAGGGAATATATATTCCTTAAAAGTTTAAAGCATGGGATAATATATTATCCTAAGTTTCAAAAGAGATGGAAGGAATTACCTAAAGGGGGACAAAGTTAGTCCCTTAGGTGCTAAGTGTCACATATGGCACATGCATATTTTGGGGATATAGTGTAATTTCCCATCTTCGTTTTCATTCCTTCATCATTATTCTATGATTTCCCATCCTCCATACCTAAAAGTCGTACTATGCAGTGGTACATGGATTGGGCAAGCTTGGGAGCATTTTCTGGGTGGAATTGAACTAAAGAAGCGGGTTGTCTGGCCCATCTGATGTTGAAGAAACGAGTTGTGAGAATCTTGGTTTGTTGAAGAAGTGGGTTGGTAGGCCGGCTAGCATTCTCTATATGTGACAGAATTGTTGGGATTTGATTCCCAAGGTGCCAACATGTGGCTACAGGGCTCTGAGACTTCCTGTCTGGCTTATTGTTGAAAGCCCCAGAAGGGAAGTGGGCAACCGAATGACTGTTGAGCAGAGAAGGGGCACAATTCTTGGGGTGGGACGGGCATGTGGGGGATGAGGGACTATAGGTTTTTTTCTAGATTTGGCACCTGAGTCTGAGATATGATGTTGTCTAAGAGACCTTACCCCAGCTTAGGATTTCTTTTTCCCTGGTGAAGTTTTAGCACTAGTTCGAGGGTGACCCACTACTAAAATTTATGTGCAGTGTGGTTTATGGCTAGGAGGAATGTGGAAGGTCTGCAAGCAGTTGGTGTTTTATTTACCAAAGATAAGTGTCTCTATGTATGGCTTAAATTACAATGTTAATGTTTATGTGATTTCTATTATGGTTTTTCATGTATATGTCGCTTACATATATTTGTTATTATTCTACATAATCTTGTTCATGTGTAGAGCATTATTTAGTAAATTAAATTAGTATCAGATGTCGTAATTTTGATATGGAATTACTCAGCAAGGAGTTGGGGATGTTACAATTTCTCATACCTTTAGGGTCCATAACTTGATTTTTGATGTTGAACAATAGAATGCTTGCCCAATTGAAAGCTTGGTCGTTTTTAACCATAGTGTAGGCCATAGGAAACCATTCCATCTTCAAATGAGTACTAGTTTCTTCACCGTAGAGTATGTAAATCATAGAATTCAAAATTCTATAAGGGTTTTTTAAATACCATGTCGAGACATTTCTTTCTCCATTTTTTGTTGGTCATTCTTCATCAATGAACCAATCTTCCATCAGGGTTTCAAAATCACCATGATCAATCTCGAACTTTTTTAGGAATGATTCGTTCAACACAAAAGTGGGTTCCAAGGTCTTATACCAAACCTGGACGTCTTATGTCTTTAGTGAGGAAATTGGGAGGCCCGAAGTGTTGACTATCAACCCTGTGTCTTTTTCTAAATGTGAAAAACACCACCTTGTAACATCGTTCTGAGGAAAGATTTATGGGTGAGCAACTACCATGTGGATGTCACTTTTGAGGATATTTCTGTATTCATCATTGTTTATATCATCCGGTGGGAATCTTTCATTCTGGAACATACCAAAAATATCGTGATAGTTGAGGTAATGTTCGAACCCATCATGGTTGTTTGTATCAGAGATATTGAAAGATTATGGAACTGTAGCAGGAACAGGCACAGCAGGTATTTGGATTTTCCATTTTTTGGTTAACATCTGAGACATTTGTCCACCTGCATAAACTATACAATTAAAACAAATAAGAACACTATCACAATGATACAAGTAAAAGCTACTAAATTGACTTACGAAACACTTACTTGTAAACCAGAGATAATAATCGCCAGAGCAATTGACCAGACTTTTGAAATAGTGTCATCTATTCCTTTTGGTGGTAATACAGACAAGTGAGGTAAATTAAGCCTCCACAATGTTTTAAAGCTTCCCAAATTCTATCCAAATCCTTGTGCAATTAATGAAAAAATGTGTTACAACTTTGACTTGATCAGAGTCATACGTGGTGCCATAAGTGTTATTGCAAACAGTCTAGAGATAATGGATGTTAATCGTATTGTTGGAGGAGTGGAATTGATAGGAGGACGGAATCATTGATATGTTGTCATCGTCAAAAGTTTATAAGGAAAAAACCTATTTGATAGAGATTGTAGAGCAATCTTCCGACAACGACACCTTTAAGTTTGTCATTATCTTCAAAGAAAGTGTTAAAGGCTCGTGATAGGCTTACAAAACTTATCAATTCGATCACCCTCTTCTTTATCATTGTGGTTTTACATTAACATAGTCGTGTGGACTAGGTCATGGGGCAGTGTAGTTTTAATGGTGAGGATGTAGTCAGTGATCGCTAGACAGATCTCATCCATAAGATGAGATTAAGGTTCAATTGTCGGGAATCTATTTAAGAAATGTCATCATCGGTAGTTTGCAAGGAAAGAACAGAAGAATACCTAAAGTCTTTACCAACGATGAAAAGTTTTTTGTCGAAAAGAACTGGCAAGTGGGAGCTTGCCACGTGTGGACATAGAGGTAATACCATGAAGTGACGGGGAAATGGGGCCCAAGTACGGTCAAATAAAGAATCATGTCAACACAGGCTTAGGAACCAATCCTTTCGTGCCCTTTGGATGATGATATGGATTTCCAAAAAGGGGCACTTCATCGTTGTATTCAAGGAAACTTACGAAAGATTACTTTCAACTAATTTTCTTCGATGACGTCGTTGTAAAGGCGGCGTCGTCGAGATTTTGGTTTTGAGAATGTTAAAGAGTGGGAACTAAAGCAACGACGAAATTACAAAGATCAAGGTCATATGAATCGGAAAAAAAAGGGAGGGTGGGGAGAAACTTTATAGCGGCTAATGATTCACTTTGGAAAAGGGTTTAGAGCTTGCGGAGTAATATATGAATGGTTTGAAAAGGTAAACTTGAAGATTAACGAAGAGCTTATTCTCTTTGGCTTTGGTGACCATATGCAAACATTAAGCTTTTAAGTGAATAAACAATCAGGTAGGTAAAGGGTAGTTCCTTCCCAAAATTTTGGTAGTATGAGTTTCCACCAAAACTAATAGTTTCGGTGGGGTTGTTGTGTTCTCACAACAAGACATTACAATAACATCATTTATAGCAAAGGTGAAACTATCAAATCTTTTTATTTGTGTTCCACTAAATTATATAATCAAATCCTTGAGATTATTTGACCTCGTCATCAAGTTTCTTTGATGCATTATTACAATGCATTACCATCTTCTTATTGTCATATATTAGAAGAGAAAAATGCTAATAGTCTAGGACCCACACTACAAACTTGTTTAGAGTTTGAAGAAAAACTAACAAGAATAGGTTTCCATGTTGAATATTATGCTAAGCAAACTAACATATCAACTTTATTGCATCTTGTACTTGGCATGAGTAACAGAATGATTTCTTTTGAGAGAAAAGGTGTTTCTTCTACCTCTATAGAAACCTCCACACAAGCTACCTTTAGGAATCAACCTAAAATCCTTCAACCTAAGGCAATACTCTCGAGGGCATGTTGTAATGTCTGTGAGGAAAAACATGATGAGAACACCTGTGAGATTAGAAGGAATGCAAGAGAATGCATCTTCGGCAAGATATGATACTACAATTGTCGCTTTAGATTATGTTCCTGAAGAGGATCTAATGATTGTTGATACTCGGAATAAATCTTATCAAAACAATAACAAAGATGGTCCTCTTAAAACCACTTTTTCCCCAAGTACATCCACTCATCAAATTGATCCTCAAAGTAAAATGGGTACTTAGAGTCTTGAGGTATTTCCAACCACATCTTCATCGAAATATAATATTTTGAAAAAATTGGCTAACATTAAATTCGATGCCTCTTTATTGGATATGGTAATTGTTCTCGATCAACAAAAGCATCTAAAATATTTTATGGAGGGCAAGACTTCTATTGTTTCCAGTTTGACTAAGGAACAAGATGAAGAAGAATTCTATGTAAATAAGTTAGGTGTATATAATCCTAGGAACTATGTAAAAAAGCCTCATTTTCATGTCTCAGTGAATATTATGGATAAAATCTCACATTGTTGTCCACTTGATGGGGGATCTGGTCCCAATGTTATGTCTAAAATCATTATGGAAGAATTAGGTCTTTCATTCACCAATGAAAATTCAAAAAGTGTGTTATCATATAATAGTCGGAAACATGCTACCATTGTTGAAAATAAATATGTAACTTTGGTGTTGTGTGTACATCTTGAAATCAAGACCACCTGCAATACACAAGTCATTGATATGTCGGTAAGCAAATATTCTATTATTTTAGGAAGAGACTAGCAAGCTTTAACTAGTGGATACATATCATTGGATGGAACAAACATGTCCTTTCCTAAAAATGGTAAAAATATCATTGTTCTTTGTGAAGGGTGAATCTCACCATATATTGAAAGAGTGCCTCAACCACATGTAAATTATATTGAAGAAGATATGAGTGTATACTCTATATTTTTAGAAGAAGATAATAGTTTTGTTACATAGCCTCCTAGCCCTAAAGATAGCATGTGGCATATGCATTTTGATGGTGCATGTTCTAGTGAAGGAAATGGGGCTGGTATAGTACTTTACTCACCTATAGGAAAATTTCATAATTTTTCTTACATTTTAGAGTTTGCAAGTGCCAATAACATGACAGAGTTTGAAGCTTCAATACTTGGAATAGAAAATTATTTTAATCTAGGTTGTTATCATCTTTCTGTATTTGGGAATTCCGAGCTTATCATCAATTTGGTTAAGATAATTTATACCCCATCCAATAAACCTTTAAAGAGATATATACAAGTAGTTTGGAAGTTGATTTCTAATCTTATGTCTTTCAATATTACTCATATCAAGGGAGATCACAACCCAATGGCAGATAGGTTAGATGTTTTTGCATCTAGTCCTACAAGGCAATTGCTCTCTGAAAGACTAGATTGTACCTTTATGTCTCTATATCGTCCTCATTTTCCTGACAAGTTTTTTTGACAATGAAAGCATATGCGCCTTTTTGCAGAATGATCCCATCAAAAAGAAAGAGATCATATCTTTAGAAGATAACAAATTCCCCAAGGGATTAACCCCTCTAGAAAGCTCATTCTCATCGAGTGTTGTAGGAAATCAAAAGGAGAGCATAGAGGAGGTATCAAAAAGAAAAATAGGAAAGACCATTCATGTGAACATTGGGACTCAAGAAGATCCATAGATTCTAAAAATTGGAGCTCAATGTTCAAAACAAGAGAAACATAAATTTATGGATCTTTTCCGTGAATTTTGAGATGTCTTTTCATGGTCATATGAATATTTACATGGGTTTGATCCTAGTGTAATACAACACACAATTCATATTAAAGAAGAAGCAAAACCAATAATAAAAAGACAAAGACTAATAAATCTTTCATTGGAAGTAGCTATTGGAAAAGAGGTTGAAAAGCTCTTAAATGCCCATATAATTTTTCTTGTCAAGTATTCAGAATGGGTTCCAAACCTTGTCCCGATAAAGAAAAAGAATGGGGATATTATATTATGTGTTGATTTTCGTGCTTTGAATAGGGTGAGCATTAAAGACAATTTTCCTCTTCCTAATATGGAATTAATCTTACAACAAGTTGTAGGATCTCAAATGATGATCGCTGAAACTTTCTAGAGAAAATTGTGTAAGAGTTTATGAAACGTCTGACATTTCGAGTGGACACTCCACCCATCATTAGGGACAAGAAAAGCTCTAATGGTAATGAAGAGTGTTGGTACTCATGATTTATAGGAGGGAAAAATGGTAGAACATGAAATGAATTAACAATTTAATTCAATGATTGTTAAGAGGTCATTGAGAAATAATATAAACGACCTAGAAAATATATAAAACGATAATAGTTAAATAAAGTACTAATAAATTAGTTAATATGAGGATTTTAGGAAATAATGGGTAAGATTTGGATGATGGGAAAATTGTATAAGGGAAAAAGAAATTTGGAGAGTAAAGAGAGGAATTAATTCAATTGTTTAATTAATGAGGTAAAATGAATGGAAAGAGTAAGAATATAAGTAAAATAAACCGTTATAAGAGATCTGAAAATAGAGAAAGGTAAGTGGGTTAAGTGGAAGAAATTTGTGATAAAAAGATAAGTTATAAGGGTTATTAAATTGAATAGTGTGAGAAATCAAGATGAAAGATGAAAAAAAAAATCAAATAATAATGAATGAGGGGAGAGAGACTATGAAAGTAGAAATGATTGATCGTGGGGGGAAGTGAACCAAACCGGGGGGGTAAGGAGGAAGAATTAAAACAAGGTTAATTAGATGGGCGGAAAACCACTAGTGAAAAATGTGATGATAGTAGGTTTCCATGATTGGCTAAGTTTGTAGCCATCTTCATGATTAAAATTGTTTGGATGTTTTTCGATTTCAAGTGCTTCTCAGATGATACGGAAAGGGTAGAAGGGGAGGAGGAAAGAAACTTAGTTTTGTCAAAGAAAATTAAGTGCTTAGAGTTGTGAGAGTGTTCAGCTATGGCCGACTTAGAGATGTGATTGTGGTGAGTGTCAGCGATATGTTCCTTAAGACGGGATTTGAAGGATCTTCATGTTTGTCCAATGTATGATTTTCCATAGGTCAAGGAATCTGGTAAACTCCTTGGCAAATCATGGGATCAAATTTGTCCTTAGTTGATATGGACAATTTTTTAAGGGTTTTGTGGGGTTTAAAAAGAGTTTTGATATTCTTTTTTGATAGCAACTTAGAGATATGATCAGTGATGCCTTGGATGTAGGGAAGAGAGACCAGTGCGACAGGAGGGAGAGGAGGGGGTTTTTAGACTTAGGATGGAGGGCATAGTGAAAGGCCTTGTTGATTTGATCAATAGAGTAGCCATTGGATACAAGGGCTTTGGTCGGGTGGGACTTCTCTTTTTTAAGGGCATGGGGAGTAGAGATTTGAAGGGCCCAAGCGATAAAATTTTTAAGAACCATGGATTTTTGGGCTGGGTGGTGGTGAGATTGGGCATGAAGGTAATGGTCCATATGTGTCTTTTTCCTATAAACTTGATGGGTAAGAGTTCCATCAAGTTGATGTGAGATGAAAACATCAAGGAAAGGAGGAGAATTATCAGTTTGAATTTCCATGGTAAATTAGAATTGAGGGGAAATATTGTTAATATGGTCAAAGAAGGAGGTCAACGCAAGATGACCATGGGGACACGCCACAAAGGTGTCATCAACAAAACAATACCAACATCAAGGCTTTTGATTAAAGTTATTTAGGGATAAAGCTTCAAAATGTTCCATAAAGATGTTGGCAACTACTAGGGATAGTGACGATCCCATGGTTGTGCCCTCGGTTTGTTTGTAGTAGGTTCGTTTAAAGGTGAAAAATGTTGAGGTGAGGTAGATTTTGATTAGATTAAGCATTTCATGGTCAACCAATTTTGAAATAAGATCTATAGCTTCTACCAAAAGGAGTAATCGTCGAAAAGGAGTAAGTCATACTTCTTTCTTCTATCTTCTCTACCTATAGACATAAAGAATAGATATAAAGGAATGTTAGTGTCCATTTGTGTGTTTTTTTGTCTTGCACAATAAGGGTCTAGATATCCAAGGGAGATTTCACCTGTCCGCAGGGGAAATATTATGTAACACATATTCATTTTCATGATAATACATCTCACCCAAATACTTGTCCTAAAAGTGTTTTTGTGAAGGCATTCCATTCCAAATGTTCTTCGTTGACCTTTTCTTCCTTCTTCAAATCATCATAAATGATCCCACCATAGATTTGCATCATCTATCACCCGATAATTGAAGAACTTGGTCTTCTCCAAGGAGTTGAAATCATACAACATCTTCCATTTTTCGATGTTAACTAACCAAGCTTTTGCTTCATTTCCATGTTTGATATACCCATTAAAGGTAGGGGTCTTTTGTTTCCTCAATTCATAACCTAACTTCCAACAATTGAGTCTAATTCAAAAGTGATCAACATTCAATTAGAAGGATTGATTCCACCTATTGCATTCAATGACATCTTATATTGAGAAGAGCCTTTCCATGGGAGTTCTAAATTAGGCATAACACAATGAGCTTCTACTTAAATATTCCATGATATTGTAATTATAGGGAGCCCTGGCATAAAATCTATACATGTTTTAGGACTTTGTAAATCACATTTATTACGACTTGGATGATCACCTAAATCACTATTTAATCTATTCCTCCTTAAAGTTGAGCCTTGGAATTAAGGATAAATTTATGCAAGTCTTAGAGATCATCTTGGATTAGGATGATCCATTTGATTAATCTAGATACTTAGGTGATTCCTTCTTATCAAGGTCCAAGGTTTTAAAAGGTAACTATTCGATTAGATTTTATTACTAGGCCACCATGATCAGTGTAATCAAAGATAATTATAACTAACCAATTAATGTATACTTTGATCTAGAGGTATTACTATCATGAAAAAGTACATAAAGAGACTATCACACACCCAACATATGTTAAGGTCCACGCACGCACACACCCAACATATGTTAAGGTCCATGCACACACACACTTACTATATTGGAAATGATCCTTCCAAATGTGCATTTTCCAAAGACATTGAATTCCAATGTGGGGATGTTGGCAGCCAAAGTTTTGGGTTAATATCACGTATGTGCACAAATGAAGAGGGGTGACAAGAGGCATGCATGCTAGATCAAGTTTTGTTAGTGCACATCAATTTGAGTTTTTCCAATGCACCTCGATCTGAGTTTTGTGATGCACGTCAGAAATAAAGAAGACATCGCATGCATGCTGAAATCAAGAAAAAAATCTTCAAAAAATCTCTCTGAATGATTACTATAGGCAGCACGAGGGAACATGGAGCAGTAAGAAGATGATCTAGAAAGGTAGCTGATATTGCCACGATTCCAAAGAGGCTATGTGGAATGCATGCGGGTGACAAAAGCGTGCAAGACTAGTAGTCAGAGGAGCGAGTGGGGCAGAACTGAAAGTGACAGAGTGCCAGAGCTAAGAAGTAGATAAAAGGGAGCAACGAAAATAGAAAGAGAGTTAGTCAATCGGTTGCTAGTTGATGGTTGTGGGTATTGTTGTTGTTGTTAGTAGATATCCTTGAGCTCACTCTAAGCCTATCTATACAATGTCTTTGGTTGTAAGTCTAAGTAAGGCTCTATTGTTGTCAATTTACGAGCTACTTAATGTATGTATGTGATGGTTGAATGAAGATAATAAAGTTGCAATGATTCTAGTATTATGATGTGTTGATCATGTGTCAATTGAATATGTCTGTTGTTGTTGCATATTGTTAGTTGTTAAGTAGTTTTCAATGAACTGTATGAATGCAAACCCAAATGGATCTTTGTGCAATTAGTCCTTCATCATCGTAGACACAAGACCATATGGTCTCTGTGATCCTCATGGCATCTCAGGTGAGCCATTCTTCAGTCTTTGGTTGAGGATTCATATGTCGATGCCTTGGGATTTTTCTTGGTCAACTATGGACAAACCCTAGGTCTTCAACCCCCCAATGTTAAGAAGGACATGCACAAGCATGAATGAGCCAACAAATAGTTTTGTTGATGGAAGCTGAAGGTTTTTTATTAAGTGATGAAGGCAAAGAATGAGGTGGTATCCATCTAGAGAAGAAATTCAATATTGGTTGACTGCAAAGGAAGATGAGTTTGCTCGTTGGGAAACTCAAGGTCTGAATACTAATTTGAAGCAATGGAAGCATAGGTATCTCTACTCTGATATGCATGACATTTTCTTTGTTTAATTTCCATGTCTATTGTATGAATGGTTGAAGAGGAAGAATGCTACTAATAATGCTTTGAGGCCACAAGAACCACTAGTCTGGGATCAAGTCACGATCTATAGGATGAAGGCATCAGATAACAAGTGGACTCAAGCCATCGATTTATGGTTTTCTCGGGTGAAGGAAGGATATATAATTGAATTTGTTGTTGAGTACACTGATTCTTTCAACAAGGCTAAAAGAAAGTTTATAGAAGGTCCTAGGAGAAGGTTGTTAGAAGAAATCCTACTATGGATAAAGACGTTATTCGTGGAGAAGGGGTTGATGCGCATGGATCCCGATAGGATGGAAACTCCCCTAGCACTTGGGGGGGTGGGATGAAAAGACAGGGGACAAAGTGAGAGAGGAGATGCATATGTTGAGGAGGATCCATGAGTTGTTAAAATGAGGTGAGGAATAGGATGGACCCAAAAGAGTAGAGTAGAGAGAGAGAGAGAGTCGAAAGGTATGTAAGAAGAGTTGAGCCAAGGAGGAGAGTGAAACAAATAATTGGAAGGAAGTTAGAAAGTAGTTCATGATGAGGGGTCAAGCCCAAAATGAATAGGAAGCAAACCGCACCAGGGGGGAGTGTGGAAGAGTGTGTTTTTTTAGAGAGGAACACAGGTGAGGATTGGCCCATGAATAGACGTGACATTAAGAGTGGGGTATCCAATGGAGACACCAATAGTAGTGGTAGTAGGGGCCCAGAAGATGAATTTTTAACCCCTTGGCTATTGCGGAGTGTCACAACTTTAGAGGAAGACGAGGTGCATAGTAGAGGTGCAAAAGTAGGAGAGGAAGATGGAGAATCCCCTAGTGGCAGGTGAGAAGAGTTACAAATAGTGGATGGTCTTGTGTGGCTGCAGGTAGGAAACTCTCTGGGTTCCCTCACAAGAGATGTTAGAAGAAGATGGAATTACCCCCCTTGCACATTTGTAGCCAAGAAGAAAGAACAACAGACAACAAGGCGATTGGAGTAGAAGCAAGAGTAGGAGAAGAAAGAAGGGAAGCAGCAAGTGAAGAAGAAGTCTAAGTCAATGCTACTTCTCCAGGAAGAGTATCGGTACTGAGATCTTAGACACCCAATAGTCATTTCAAAGGACATAGTTCAAGATTATGGATGGTGAATCGAGACAATACCATGAGGTTACATGTGTTCCATGGAATGGGTAGAGATGATGCACAGAAGCATGGTTCACATGTGAGGTGATATGGTATGTGAAGAAGATCATAGACAAAGCATTTAAGATTGTACAGCTAGAAGCCACATTTAGGGATAGATCCCTAATGTGGTATATGAAGTACAAGGCCACTACACTAGTGGGACAGACTAGTTCCCTTACAAAGATCAAGAGAGACCTGCTTAAGGAATTCCAAAAGCCTAAGTCAGAGTCTCAAAACACTATAGAGATTAAGGAGATTAAGCATAAACTTGGAGAAACCATGTGGGATTATGACCAACGGTTCAAGATTTTGTTGGATAGGATGACGTTCTAGATCCAGGACATGGAACATAGGGAATGGTTCATTATAGGGTTGCTTCCCCATAACTGGGTCTTGCTTACCCAACAAAAGGTGACTACTCGTGCAAAAACAATGGAGATTGTGATGCACCTAGAGGCAACACCAAGAGGAGGAGAGACATTGATAGGTTTGGCACAGGTACAGTCTCAACTGGTCAACTTGACGATGATATTGCAGGATATGGAAAAGACAAAAGTCGTGTGTGAGCACGTGTGTTGCACAACATGCAGGTCAGAGGGGCATCATAGAGATGAATGTCCTACACTAGGAAACTATATGGAAATGGGTGTGTCGAATCCATTTGCAGTTGGACCTCACGTGGAGTGGTGAAAAATTTGTAGGTAGTGGGGCCATATACCACCCTACTGCCCAACACTGGAAAAATATTAGAAGACGTATAATACTCCATTATGTGAATTTTGTAAGTCTATGGGACATGATGTGAACAATTGTTGGTCACTCCAGTTGATTCAAGACCACACCCACGATGTATTTTGGGTTCAATAGGAATAGAAGGGTGGTGACTGCGGCGGTGCTGAGAAGGTGACTATCAAGGAGGTCCCATTGGCAAATATGGTCGTGGTCATGGAGGAGGGGGAGGTGGACCCCCCACTTGTTTCAACTATGGATAAATAGGCCATGTGTCAAAATTTTGTACCAAACCACATGCTCTTTGTGGGTACTACTATAGCCCTAAGCATGTTACCAAGGATTGTCCCGACTTACTAAAGAAGTGGAAAGAGAAAAAGGCACATTGTAATATGGTGACTAGAGAGCCATGCGGGAATCATAAAAATTGTGATGAATTTGATGCCATGATGATAAACCAAGGTGGAGAAAAGACGGGAATGGAATTCGAGCATGGTGAAAGCTTGGGTCAAAAGTCGGAGGGAAATATGAGAAAGGCAATGCAACCCCCTCCTAAGTTTGATTTCTCCCAGCAGAAGTAGTTTATGCACGAGGCACATAGGTCGGAAACGTGTGGCACATAGGTCGCTTGAGGAGACTCAGATCTATGAGGAAGTTAAATGAGAGACTCAGGGGTCATTGGAAGAGGCTTTCACCCATGAATAATTATAGTACGCTATGCAAAGGTCATTGGAGGAAGCTTGTGTGTGTGAAGAAATACAACACGAGATGCAGAAGTCATTGGAAGAAGTGCGAAAACAGGAGGAGTTGCGACATTTTGAGAAAAAGGGTAATCGAGGAACATGTGCATGAGGATTTGAGGCACACGACACATGAAAAATCTTTGCACAACTTGGGTCACAAAATAGTAACTGAGGACCAAGTAAGTAACTTCTTTCATTGTTGTTTAATATTGTTGAGCAATCTCGATGTTGTGTGAAAGTTGATGTTGATTTTGGAAACCTCCATAGAGGAGAAGGGACAAAGAGAGTTATATCAATCCCCTACTAGAAAGGGATTTGTGCCAAGTCAAGAAGATGAAGCGCATTGGAAGAGAGTTCAAGATGATTGTTGAACTTGATATTTATGAAATGGATGGGGTCATGTTAGTTCTGGGATCCGACGTGAACATATTGTTGAATAAGTCATGGAAACTGATGGGTAAATTGAACTTGGTTTGGTCACCCATTTAATTGTGATTGGTGAATTAATACAGAATATATCCTATAGGCCGATTGGAGCAAGTTGAATTTAACATACAAGGGGTGAAGATGAAGGTTAATTTTGAAGTGGTAGAGATTATGGATAATTTTGATCCTTACCCTGCCCTACTTGGCATTGATTGGGACTTCGATAACAATGTAATGTTGAATTTAAAGAAGAAACATATGTCATTTGAGATTGACACTGATCCGGATTTTATGAGCAGAACGAAATGAATACATATTATTAAAATATGCTTAACATAGAATAACAGAGATACAGTAAAACTAGTTTTCTATTCAATAAGGAAATAAGCTGAAACTGTAAAATGCAGCGGAAAACAAGCTTGTTGGAATGGTGGCGAGTTATCTCTGAGAAGAGATGTGATGGTTGCGCTCATTCGCAAGAAGATCATTACAATGAGGCTCTG
>CBVK0103678679.1:0-14001 GCA_900067695.1 Picea abies | reverse complement strand
CCCTAGGAGATGAAGCGCCAGAAGTCATGTGGGCCCCGTTTGAGTAAGTTAGTCGGTCAACTTCCCAGGGTCGTAACTTTTGCATACGATCTTCGTTTTAGGGGCATGATAGCCCATTGGAAAGGTCTATCCGAGGAATACACATTTTGGTCTGATCTAGTGAAGGGCATTTTCAACTGTGTCGATCTCTAAAACTGTTGTTTAGGGCCTCAAAACGACCCCACAAGTCAGGGACCTAAAAACTAGGAAAAAAACTGCCAAACTGGAAAACTACCAAAATGAACCAGTTGGAATAGGTGGGAGGCCACTGACATCCATATGGATCAATCCTCCCCCCTTAGGAAGCAATGGTCTCCATTGCGTTGAGTTCCCCCATCAGATGAGGAAATTTCTGTTGAATTTGACCCCGAGTGAGCCACTTGTCGTGGTGCAGGAGCTTCCCTGCTTTGAGAACTCGATAAAGCTGGATCATTTGTTGTCGGGTGCCCTTGATATGTGTGTCCACAATATGATCACTGGATTCCTATTGCATGCAGTCAGGGTTGAGTTCTTTTGATGTCAACTACTCTGCTATCTCTGAGGTGTCCAATAATCGTGGGAAATATGGTTGAAGGAGAGCCACGTTGAAGACTGGGTGCAAGACAAGGAAAGGGGGAACGTTGAGCGCAAAATCATGGTCACCCATAGCCTTGGTGATGGTGTATGGCCCATACCAGAGTGGGTGAAGCTTTCGATGGGGCCCTGTAAGGCATTCTTTCTGCAAGTGCAACCAAACTTTGTCGCCCACCTAAAACTTATGTGGCACCCAGTGTTGATCATGGTGCTGCTTGTACTTGGAATTGGACTTCTGTAAAATATCTTGAACCTGTTGGCAGATGTGATGGATCCTCTCAATGAACCAGGTGGCTTTGTCAGCTTCTGGTGGAGCAGGGGACAAGTCGGTCGAGGTGTTCGCCAATGGTAGTGAAACATCCATGGGGCCCAATGGTTGGAATCCCAACCCCACCTGAAAGGGGTTGTGGCCAGTTGAGCTATGCAGGGCTCGGTTGTAGCTATGTTGGACATAGGGAAGACTCTCATCCCATGTGCAGGGGTGCTTGGAATTTTACATGCACGGGATATGTACGATCATCAGATTGACGACCTCAGTTTGGCCATCTGTCTGGGGGTGGAAGGCAGTGGATTTGGTGTGCTTGGTATCCAACAGTGACCAGAGGCTCGACTAGAATGTGCTGAGGAACCGACTGTCCTGATCTGAGACAATGGTTTTTGGGATCCCAAAGTGTACCTAGATGTGTTCAAAGAAGAGCTTGGCAGTGGCCTCTGCAGTGATGTTCTTCTTGCAGGCGACCATAATCGCCATCTTGGAAAAGCGATCAACAACCACAAAAACACAGTCATTGCCCCTCTTAGTGGATGGGAGGCCTGACCTGTAGTCCATGTATATGGATTCCCATGGCTTGTTAGGAGTAGGAAGAGGGGTGTACAGGCCCTGTTTCTTAGTGGTTGGTTTGGCAATAGCACAGGCGGTGCAGGACCTGATATACTTGCTGACATCCTGTCAAAGTTTCGGCCAGTAGAAATGTTTTTGCAACACTGCCACTGTCTTTTCGACGCCAAAGTGTCTTGCCACCTGACTGTAGTGACCTTCCTAGATCAGCTTTGCGTGCTCGCTTGATGGAATGCAGAGATGGCCCAGACGGCACAACAACCCATCTTGAAGACAGAAATCAGCGACTACTGAGTTTGCTCCCAACATTTGGTAGGTGGTGGAGAAGTCAGGGTCTGTCTCATAGAGGTGGGTCCATCCAGAGGTCTCATGGCCATAAGAGTCTATCACCGTGGTGAGTGTCGCGACTGGAGGTCAGCTGAGGCAATCAGAAACTCAATTGGTACTCCCTGTTTTATACTTGATGTTGAGGTGGAATTGTTGTAAGTATGTGGACCACTTCTGATGGCGGTCATTCTGCAATTTGCCTTGGGTCTGCATGAATTGTAGTGGCTTTTGATCAGTGTGGATGACTGTCTCCTTCCCCAGAATGTAATGTCTCCACTGGCAACAGGCTTGCAAAATGGAGTACATTTCTTTATTGTAAGTAGGGTACTTACGGACAACATCTGATAGTGTCTCACTATGATATGCCACGGGGTGGCCATGTTGAGTGAGAACGGCACCCATAGCATAGGCTGAAGCATCTGTCTCGATCTCAAAGGGATGTTGCAGGTCCGGTAATGAAAGTACCAGGGATGATCACAAGCACTACTTCAACTCATCGAAGGCTTGTTGTTGGGACAGGCCCCACACAAATTTTGCCTTACCTCCACCCCTGGTTACTTGGCTAAGGGCCAATGCGATATGAGAGAATCCCAACACGAACCTACGATAGAAATTGGTGAGGCCCAAGAAGATCCCAAGCTCAGAGAGTGTGGTTGGGGCTAGCCAATCACGGATGACCTAGATCTTGGTTGGATCCACATGCACACCATGCTGATCAACGATGTAGCCTAGGTAGTGGACCTTGTCCATGCTGAAGGAGCATTTTTCCAAGTTTGCATATAGTTTGTGATGTCGCAGGGTGTGCAGAACCTATTGAATATGCTGCAAGTGTTTTTTCCCAAGTCTTGTTGTAGATGAGGATGTCATCCAGATACACCACTACAAAATTACTGGTGAAAGGTTGTAGGATATCGTCCATCATCCTCATAAAAGTTGTTGGAGCATTTATCAAACCAAAGGGCATGACCAACCATTCAAAAAGACCTTCTTTTGACTTGAAGGCGGTCTTCCATACATCTATATGTTCTATTGGGACCTGGTGGTAGCCAGACTTCATATCAATCTTACTGAAGTATTTGGCCCCTGTGAGCTGATCAAGGAGGTCGTCGATTCAGGGAATCGGGTACCGGTTCCGGACTGTGGTTTTATTCAGAGCCCGGTAATCAATGCAGAGTCACCAGGTCCAGTCTTTCTTCTACACCAGTACGATTGGGCTCCCACAAGGCGATGAGCTGGGACAGATGTGCCCCTTGTGGAGATTTTTTTGGATCTGCCTCTTGATCTCCTCATTTTCTAACAGAGAGCGGTGGTAGACCGACCCATTGGGTAGCGGTGCGCCTGGGGTCAGATCGATGGGATGCTTGACCTGGTAGTGCATAGGTACCCTGGTAGGAGAGGAGAAGACATCTGAGTGTTCTTCCATGACCTTATCCACTTGCTTATGTTGTGTGGAGAGATCGGCCGCAGAGGCCCTGGATGTGGCTGCGATCTTTCTCTTACTCTGAGAGCGAATCATGAAGAAGACAAATTTCTCGGTCTGAGAGATGACCTTCCTGCATTGCTTGGCAGAGATCAAGGAAATATCACTAGGAGGGATTGCCTCGGGTATCCTGTACAATTTCTTGTTCAAAGTAATAATAACACTACGAGGCCTAGACTCATATACAACATGGTGTTTCCATAAATAAGGTTGGCCCAAAAGAACATTACAAACTTTGAGAGGAGCAACATCACACAATACCTCGTCTTTGAAAGGCTTGATGCCATATGACAATCGACATTGTTGGCTGACGCGGAGATCGCTTACTTGGTGGATCCATCCAATGGTGTAGGGTTGTAGGTGCAATGTTGTCGGCAGGTCCAGCCGCTTGACGACCTTTGCTAAGATGAGGCTCTTCTAGCTACCACTATCAACAATGAAGTGCAGCGGGGTGCCTTTTACCCACATCTGTGAATGGAAAAGGCACTCACCTTCTTCTGGCTCATCTAGTTCATTAGGTTGGAGCTTGGTGGTAGCAACAGTGACACTCAGCTCTGCATCAATGATCCGTCTTCCACTTTCTGGTTCTGACTTAGATTCAGAACCCACATCTGATTCAGAGGCTTTCACTTCAGCCACCAGCGATTGCTTTGAGCGACAATCAGTAGTGTTATGCCAAGGGCTCTTATGGAAGTCGCACCACTTCCCGGTATCCTTCTTTGTCTTTCTGGTGTCCTTCTTTGCTTGTGGATTGGACTGGTTGTCTTGATACTATCCATCTTTGCTCTGTCCTTTATTCTGTAGGTTGGGGCCGCCCTTTCCCGGCTTCTGCGGTGAGGGGTTCCCAAGCCCAAATTGTCGTGTCTTTTCTTTGAGCTTCTGCACAATTTTGATGGCATATCAATAGGCCGCACCCAAGGACGAGATGTCCATAAATTCCATTTCGGTCTCGATGTATCTATGCAGAGCATCGTGGTACTTGAGCACCAGATGTCGCTATGAATCTTTGATACCCAACTTGGTGCACAGGGTATGGAAGATATTTGTGAAATCTGGCACTGCTTGGTCTCTTTCTTTCCGCAGTGTGGTCCATTTGGTATACAAGTCATCATAGCTTCCGACAGGGTAGTATTGTTCCTTAATAGCATCTTTGAAGGATTCCCAGGTGGTCGTGAAAATAATGAGGGTTCCTCTGTTTCATTTTGTTCACAGAAAGTTTCCCATCAATCTTTGACATGGGGAACAGCTTTGAGGAGTGCAAAAGTAATTTTTTCTCTATTTGAAAAGTTATGGAACGAAAAATACCCTTCTAGTAGATTCAACCACTTGTCTACAGCATCCGCGTCTATCTGACCTTCAAATATAGGAATATCAAAGTTGATTTGTACCTTGAAGGGGGCGGTGCCTCCACTCGAGGAAGATGTATCGCTTGTTGGTAGCCGCCGAAGGATTTACGCGAAACTATCCATCATCTTGTTCCTTTGTTGTGTGAGGGCTTCCTCAAGCAACATTTTGAAAGGATCTCCTGTCCCATCATCTTTATTTTCTCCTGCCATGAGAGGTCATTTGAGCGTGCGATAGCTTTTGTCCTCAACAGAAACAAGCTCGAGACCCAATTCTTTGTACCTTGACCTCGTTGGAGACATGCATTAAGACGACAAGGAGTAGACTGCTCTGATACCACTGATTTGGATTTTATGAGCAGAACGAAATGAATATAGATTATTAAAATATGCTTAACACAGAATGAAAGAGATACAGTAAAACTGGTTTTCTATTCAATAAGGAAATAAGCTGAAACTATAAAATGCAACAGAAAACAAGCTTGTTGGAATGGTGACGAATTATCTCTAAGAAGAGATGTGACGGCTGCGCTCATTCGCAAGAATATCATTACAATGAGGCTCTGAAGGCCTTTTTACAATAAACAGGAATGTCACCCTAGGAGATGAAGCGCCAAAAGTCATGTGGGCCCCGTTTGGGTAAGTTAGTCTGTCAACTTCCCATGGTCGTAACTTTTGCATACGATCTTCATTTTAGGCGCATGATAGCTCATTGGAAAGGTCTATCCGAGGACTACACATTTTGGTTTGACTATGTCGATCTCTAAAAACATTGTTTAGGGCCTCAAAACAGCCCTGCAAGTCAGGGACTTGAAAACTAGGAAAAAAACCGCCAAACTGGAAAACTGCCAAAATGAACCAGTTGGAATAGGTGGGAGGCCACCGACATCCATATGGATCAGAAACCCTACATGTGATCACACCTTTAGATCCTAACGAAGGAGATAGGTATAATGAGATGGTAGATGAGGATGCACAAAGCTCGGTTATTGAGAATATATACAAGATCATAGGGCAAATTGAAGATTATATCTATCCCATGGTGGATGGGGAACTGAGCTGGAGGAGCATGAATTCATGTGACATGAGTTCAAAAGACACCATGGATATGTGGAAGCAGAAAATATATGAGGTTTCTACCTGGAGGTGTGCATAATAACAAAAGTAGTATGTTAGATTGGCTCTGAGCTATGTGGTGCACCGTGCTTTGATGGGACAGGGTCGATGGAATCCTTCTTGGTACAAATGGAGAAGAACATTTCAAAATATTGATGGGTTCATGGCACAGATGCCATTGTATGAGGAACACCTGCACGTTGGTGGGAAACACATCACACAACCATACATGATTAGGCGTAAGTGGCTAAATGGGTCAAATTCAGGTTATATCCAATCTCTGACCTTGAATTGGCCAATCGGTATAAGGAACCTGAAGATCCTCAGGAGCACATTCATTACTGCGAGAGGTGATGGACTACCATGAATATTCCTCACACCCAATGGTTCCATCGGTTCATTTTCATACCATAGATATGGTTCCTAGGAGTTGGTACATTCAGGAGGATCTCTGGAGAAAAAAGGTAGATTGGGTTAAGGTAAGAACTCAATTTTTCTCAACATTCTGCTTTACCACAGAGGATCTGGCTCAAAGGGAGGAACTCCTTAGAATCAAGAATTTTATACTTCATTGTCAACCAAAGTACACCATGCCAAAAGTGGTATGCTCGTACCATCAACCAATGGAAAACTTGAAAGAGGCCATTAACTGTTGGAAGGTCGAGGTGGATGATATTGATGATGTTGACCCTGCAGCATACATATCAAAGAATCTGAGGGCAAGCATGCATTGTATGAATATGGTTGTGTCAGATTATATCCATTCGGTTAGTACAAAGAAACATAATATCGACACTAAGGAAGTGCCAAAAATGGATATTATTAGAAACTATTGGGATAATGAGACTGTAACCCAGCTCATCAACCTACTCAAGGAATATGAGGACTTGTTTCCATGAAGCTTCTCTTAAATGAAGGGAATCGCAGGATCAAAGGGGGCTATGAAAATTCAACTCAATTTGGATGCTAGGCCGGTCAAGAGGAGGCCTTACCGATTAAATCACAAATATAGAGAAAAGGTGCAAAAGGAGTTGGATCAGATGTTGGATGATGGAATAATTGTGCACGTGGAAAAGTAGGATTATATTAGTACTATGATGGTGCAACCCAAGAAAATATGTGATATTTGAATCTGTGTAGATTTGAGAAGACTTAATGCATCCTATGTGCACGATCCTTTCCCTATCCCTTTCACCGATGAGGTTCTAGAGAATGTTGGAGGATGAGAAGCCTACTCTTTCATAGACAAATTTTCTAGGTATTATCAAGTTCGGATCACAGAGGAGAATCAAGCCAAAACCACCTTTGCGATAGAGTGGGGTTCCTTTTCTTATACCATTATGCCATCTGGTCTGAAGAATGGACCCGCATTTTTTTCCCAAATAGTGGTCATAGCCTTCAAAGAATTTATCCACAAGTTCCTGAAAGTTTATTTGGACCACTGGATAGTGTTCAGTTTGCTAAAGGATCACATGCAAGCCCTTTGCTTGATGCTGGATCGATGTCATCACCTCCAGATTTCTCTGAATTTGAAGAAGTGCATCTTGTGTACACCTTTTGGAACACTATTGGGGCACATAGTTTTCAAGGATAAATTGTTAGTCGACGAAGTTAAAATTATTGCCATACTAGATATGGTGGCCCCCACTTTGGTTCATGAGCCGCACACCACATTAGGGCACACAGTTTTCAAGGAAAAATTGTTAGTCGACGAAGCTAAAATTATCGCCATACTAGATATGGTGGCCCCCACTTCGGTTCATGAGTTGCACACCACATTAGGGCACATGAGATATTACCGGAAGTTCATTCGGAATTATGGAAAGATTGCAGCCCCTTTGGAGAAGCTATTGTGCAAAGATACCAAGAACATCTAGACATGGGACTATAGGAAGCCTTGCATACACTAAAAGAGAAACTAGTAATTGCGTTGATTCTGTTTTTTCCCAACTTGTATAAACTCTTTCATGTTCATGTAAATGTGTCATCCATTGCACTGGGAGCAGTTCTTGTGCAGCTAGGTGAAGGGAATATTGATCATCCAGTCTATTTTTTCAGTGGCAAGTTGTCCAACGCCGAAAATAATTATACCACAACTGAGCACGAGGCCTCACCATGGTGTATGCCTTGCAGAAGTTTCACCATTACTTGTTTGGAACCCCATTTAAATTCTTCGTTGACCATTCCACGCTCAAGTATTTGGTCAACAAGTCTGTGTTGGGAGCGAGAATATGTCGTTGGTTTTTTCTCTTCCAATAGTTCGAATTTGAGGTAGTTATTAAGATGGGAATATGCAATGTTGAACTAGATCATTTGTCGCAGATTAAGTCTGGGGAAGCTAGTTAGAGTCTCGATGATGAACTCCCTGTGCAACTCTTCTACATCGAAGCAGTTTCTGATCAATTAGTTGAGATTGTTGAATTCCTCACATCAGGATAGGCTCCAACATGGTGATGAGCCCCATTATTGTCCATTCTAAAGGCTCATCTTTGGCACATTTTTCCACCATAAAATGACTTAATATTTGCTTTTAACCATAGTTAATAGTAAGTCATGGGTATTTTACATGTTACTCAATGAATGTATGTTAAGGTGGATATTTTTGTATAAAGTAACTTTTTTCTCTAATGTTTTTTTCAAAATATGTGTATTCCACCAACTAGGTCGAACTATAGAAGTCAAGGGCGCCAACATCCTAGAAACATGGGATTTTTTCTCCCTCAAGGAGCTGGCAGCCAAAGATCAAGGGAAATTGTCCCTACCTACCTCCAAGAGCACTCCTTGTGCATTAATGACCACTTCAAATCAACCACAGTCAAATATATAGGTGTAAAGGGCCGAGATCCCTCATTTACTCATTCCTCTCTTTGATTTAGGGAAGGGAGGTCGAACTCTCTAGACATATATAGACCTCTAGTATAGAGAGGGAGATATAGAGAACTTTTTGGAGAAGCTTTGTATGGACACTTTGTGAATACTTTTCTTGAGAACTCAGAGCATTCCTTCTCTTGATGTATTACTGATATTTATGAAATAAAGATGGTTTTTCTCTCAGTCCATTAAAGTTTCCTTTAGGCTCCTTGTGCTTCTTGGGTAGTTCCCATCCAAGAGGGCTCAAGGATGTTGTTACAATTTCTATAGTTTTCATGCATGTTAGACATTATTTTAATCTCTTTTGAAGTTTAATATAACTTTGCATGATTAATTGCAACTTATGTTAAGATTATCACTAACTAGCTAGTCACATCAAGAATCCTATAGAAATGTTCAATAGCCTTTTGGAGCACTCTTAGGTGCCTCCCAAGGCCAAAAAACTCATATTCACTCCATTTATTTATAGTTTAGCTTTGTTCATGCTTTTAAAGACTTACTCTGCCTTTTTGAACCTCATTTTTCTTCCTGTAGAAGTTGTACAATTCCTGTAGAACTGCACAGTTCCTGTAGAAATCTCTTGTAGGTTTGTTTCAGCTTCATATTTTGAATTAGCTTAAAATTCTTTTCACAAAGGCATCAATAAACAATAAAAAGACATTTAGACTGACATTGATCAAAGGGTTAGACAATTAATTTGTTTTATTCATGCATTAGTGTAGCTTTACTTCGGTTACAACTTTCTTTCATAACTTAGATTGAATTTATCTTCTTGCTTTTAGTTTAATCTTATTTATTCAGTATTCGTTAATGCAGTTAGAGTAAGTTTTGTCAATGCAATCTAGATTAACTATACTTTCAGATTGGTTTGTTTCCTTCAAGCAATTAGTTTAGAGCCGCTTTTTGTCATTTTATTTTCCTGCACATTTTTAGCCTTTGACCAGTTTCAAACCTTTGCTACCGACAAGTGCATTTTGCACATGCAATGCATAACACCTCTTAAGTTTGAACAAACCCTCGGTTGAAAAAGTAAGGTAGGAAGCCAAGGGTACAGTAAATTATTGTTTCTATTCCTAGGGCCATCACTTTTTGGTGTCATTGTCGGGGAGGTGCTGAAGTTTGCATGTTATTTTCCTTTTTATTTCTTTTGTGTGACCTGGAGAAGTAAAAAGGGTACCTCAGTCACAATGCCAACTTCACTATAGAATTTATGTAGTGTAACAACCCAAGTGTTTTCACTTCGTGTGAGTGTTTATAGCTCCTTGTCACACTCATTTTTTTGCATTATATATCCGAAAAAATAAAATAATTAAAAACAAATAAATAAATAAAACAATTTTTCACTCTCTTTTGATTTCATGAATGACTAGACCTAGAGATAAGAAAGGAAAATGTTTACCAAAAACCCCCACCACAAAACAAGTCCAGGCAATCTAGAGATTGGTCTTGAAACACTAGAAAGTTTCTTGGAATGGGAAGCTAGAGAATTTGAAAATATTCAGAAGAGAGTCAGTCCTCACCTCGTGCCATGGCTAGTGAAGAAGAGATGGTAGAAATATTTGAGTTCTCTATTTTGGAATCCAATGGAGAAACCAAGATGAAAAACACTAATCCTTCTGCCTTACCTCATTTTCGTGGGCGTGTTTCTAAAGGTCCCAACACTTTCTTATTTGAGTTTACAGTTATATGTAGGACATATGATTATACCACTGATGAAAATAAAATCAAACTTTTTCCTTCTACCTTGAAGGATTCAACTCTAAGATGGTTTATGAGCTTGGAGGGAAACATTATCACAACTTAGGATCAAATGAAAAATACCTTCAGTGAAAGATACATAGACCATTGTAGATCAAGAGATACAAGGGATGGGATTTTCATAATGACACAAGGACCTGATGAATCTCTAGAAGACTCTGAAGAGAGATTTCAACTAAGCTACAAGAGAGCTCAAAATTGCATTCTGGATGAAGACTCACTCAAGCTTGTCTTACTGAGGGGAGTGAGAGAAGATCCGATGGAAACATTTAATCTCCTATCCAATGGAGATGTCTATCAGTTGGACTATGATGATATCAAAAAAATATTCAAGAACCAGTCAAGGTCCTCCAAAAATAAAGGTAGAAGTAGTAGAGGTTTGGCATCTCAATATTCTAACCTTACAGCTCATATAACGAATAAATTAGGAGGGTTAATAGAGGACATGAAAACTGATATTTTACACTCTTTAGCCATGCAAATGGATACTTTGCAGATCAAGAAGAAACAAGAGGAAACAAAGAAGGTATTGGTTGTCTATTGTCCCAAATGCACTAAGAAGCATCGTAGAAATGAGTGCCCTTTATACCTTATATGTGTTTGTGGTATTTGTGAAGAAAATCATCCAACTAAAAAATGTCCTTCTTTGCCAGGATTGAAAGCTACATTTCAAGGAGCAGAGGATAATGTGGAATCACTATACTTCATCAATCAAAGGAGGCCTAGAGCACCAAGACCATTCCAAACAGGTTTGAACTTCAATCCTGCTTAGAATTCCGGTGCATAATTCTACAATGTCTCCTCAACCATGATATATCCCATCTCCTTAGATGAACCCAAATCCTTGGCAGTACCAAGGAACTCTAATAACTCCTCCATACCAATATTTTCCTATCATGCCACAAAATCAATTGAGTCAACCTCCACAAGGATGGAGGCCACAAAAATTTCAACATGTATTGTTGCATCCTCCTCCTCAACCTAACAACATTACTAAAAATAGTATTCCTCCTAAACAACCTCAGCTACCTGCTCAACCTGCTCCAAATTCGAACAACAAGCAATTTCAATCTATGTACAACAATGATACAACTTATCAGACTTATTCCTTAGAACTACAAGAGATAAATCTTAGATCAGGAAAAATCTTGCAACAATAACCTAAGCTCATAGAAAATGAAAAATCTGAGAAAGAAGAAATTAGCTTACCCCAACCACAAACTCCTCCTTACCCTAAAATATTACAAGAAAACAAGACTTATACATTTGAGGAAAAATAACTTTTAGGAGAACTTAAGAATTTGTGCATAAAGATACCTCTCTAATTATCCCTCAAAGATGTACCCATTTTCAATAAATATGCCAGGGAAGAATGCATTAGAAGACTAGGGAGGAGAAGAAAATATGCCCCTACCATAAATGTTATAGGACAATTAGTTGACCTTATGGTTGGAAAGTTGATTGTACCTAAATACTTGGATCCTTGAAGTCCTCTAGTAAATGTACACATCAACAACACCCTAGTCCAGAATAATCTTATTGATCTAGGGGATGTTATCAATGTTATGACTAAATAAGTTATGCAAAGACTCAACCTTTAGATATTTTTTAGAGATACCCCCACTTTCCTTCAGCTTGCAGACAGATCTATAGTCAACCCCGAAGGCATGTTGGAAGATATCATAATCCCCATTGATTCTTAGGAATATCCTACTGACTTTATAATCCTTCAACGAAGGTATTAATCCAATGGATATCCTCTCATTTTGGGAAGGCCTTGTCTGGCCACAACAGATGCATGCATTGGCTATAGAGCTGACAATATGACTATCATTGATGGCTTATCCCAAAAGAGAATTGTTCTCTATCCTCCTGCCCAACCTTTGATAACATAAAATCTGCCTATGTGGGTGGAAGAGGAAGAAGAACTAATACAAACAATTGCCTATACCATCTACACATTCAACACTTCATTAACTGATAGTACAATTGATGAGGACACATTCCTTAAAAAAAATCTGCAAAATCAATATCCAAACCGTGTGAAAATAGAAGGGATAAATGATGATAACATATCTGAAATTTCTCTTGAAAATTACAGAGAATTATGGACAGATTTGTTCATTGCTGAAATAGAAGATCCTGTTGAAATCATGTAACTGCAAAGAGTATTCTAATTATTATTTGATATATTATTCATTGGATCAATCCCCGTTGTGGATTGATCATGTCGGTTATTGTAATAAGACCAAATCCCTTTTTGTGGATTGGTTAAAAGACAATTGTAATAGGCAGAATAAGAATTCGGCCCCAACAGATATTAAAGAGGCCCATAAATATAATAAAGGTGGGTTTACCCACCGAGTTTGAGAAGTCGGCCCTGCTAGTGAAGAGATACTTCACACGTGCCAGACTTGTATAAATAAAGAGGTCAGCGCCTCACTTAGACAAACAACTCACTTGCTCATTGAGAGACAAGTTTCAGATCTACTGCTAAAGAAGAAGGAGAGAGAGAGTGGTGCATATCTGGGAGAGGACTTTATGTATTAGTTTAAGAGATCTCTTGGCATTGTATTGGCTATCTGTATTAAGGAAGTTTTGCTAGGTTTTCTTCCCCTAGAGGGTTTCCCGGGATAAATGTTGTGTCACTTGTGATTGTGTATTTCTCAGTGATCTTAGATTATGTTATTGTTATCTAATGAAATGAAAACATCTATAATAATGGCTTAAACATTAACATGGTATCAAAGCCAAGCTGAAGGAAGCATCTTTCACAAGTGAAAAACGTCATTGTTGTCGTACATGAAAATTAGGGCTTTTTGATGGTGAATATTTTCAGCCCCAAAACCATCTAGAAAAGTGCGCCTTCCCCTAAGGATCAGTTTGGCACTCTCAGCGCACCTTTTTAGTGGTTGGATCTCCCGAAAAGTGAAACCCTAGTTTCACAAAGTACCAGAAAACCAGTGTACCAAAAGTACCAGAAATACCAGAGTACCAGAGGTGCTAGAAAACCAGAAGCACCAATCCAAAAATCCGCAGATCAAGTTTGGAGGAGCAAAAATTGGATTTTCTCAAATCCAAACACACAAGGCTACTCGCCTCAGCCAAGCGCACCTCCTAGTAAGTTCAGTTTTTTATTTTGAGCACTTTCATTTTTCGGTCATTTTCCTAGCTCCAGGTAAAGATGTCTGCAAGCGTTAAGCTTGTTGACAAGTTAGAAGGAGTGGAAAATTCTGTGCCTAGAATTATAGGATTGGCCTCATTCTTGAAGAGAATGACCTAGCAAGATTCGTTAAAGAAGAAGTACCAGAACCCGTCGATGCTGCAGAAAAGGAAAAGCATCAAAAGGACACAATAAGGGCCAAAAGAATGATTACAGATTCAATCAAAGACCACCTGATTCCTTATGTGTCATCTAAGAAGACTCTGAAAGAAATGTTTGATACCTTGACCAGACTATATGAAGGAAAGAACATAAATTGGAAGATGAATCTTAGAAATCAACTGAAGAATACAAGGATGCAGTAAGGAGAAATGATTCAGGAATACTTCTCCAGAATCTCAGAATTCAAAGAACATCTAGAAGCTATTGGAGACACCATAGATGGTGAGATCGGAAGAGCGGTTCAGCAGGAATGCCGAGACCGATCTCGTAT
>CBVK0103678644.1:0-16984 GCA_900067695.1 Picea abies | reverse complement strand
AGATCCACCAAGAGATGATACTTGAGTTGGTCCCCATACATATGTATGCACAAGATCGAACGTTTCACTCTTCTTTTCTTTTCAGACTCTAAGAAGTCTCACTCTCTTATGTTTTCCATAAACATAGTGCTCGCAAAAATCCAAATCAAATTGTTTAAGATCTGGAAACAAATTCATTTTGTGAAGTATCTGCATCCCCTTCTCACTCATGTGTTCAAGCCTATGATTCCATAGTGTTGTATCCACTCCTATAGAAGCTAAAGATATTGAAGAGTCAACATTAACATTACATAAATGCAATGTACCTACCCTCTCTCCTTTTGTCATTACCAATGATCCTTTAGTGACCTTCCACACCTTATCTGTAAATATAGTTATACAACTTTCACTTGCCAACTTCCATGTTCAAATTATATTTCTTCTCGGATCTGGTATATGTCTCACCTCTTTTAGTAACCATTGGTTTCGAGTCTTTTTCTTTATTTTTACCTTACTCATTCCAACAATTTGACATGGTTCATTATTGCACAAATAAACCTATCCAAAATCACCTTGAACATAATCTTGAAAATATTTCCTATGGGGTGTGGCCTGAAATGAATCCATTAACTATAATGCCCAAGAATCAGTAGTATTATCTAAAGAATGAATCAAAACACCTTGTAACACATCACCTGATACATTTTATTTTTTATTTTTAGAATGTTTTCCATCTCTTTGTTTCATTGGATCTATGCAGTGTTTCTTCAGATGTCCATTGTTCCCACAATTCCAACACTATATCTTTCCTAGTATGGATTTGGATCTTCCCTTCCTAGAATTCCCACGATAACCTGGACTCTTTCCTCTTTCCTTTTTTCTTCCCCTATTCTCCACAGTAAACACATTACCTGATGTCTCACCTGTGTTTTTCCTTCACATTTCCTCACTAAGGATAACACCAATAACATCATCAAAATTTAGAATGTTTGAACCAGAGACAGAGTTACTTACAACCGTGACCAATCCATTCTAGCTTTCTTGCAATGAGAACAAGATCAGAAGATCCCTAACCTCATCATAAAAGGTCACTTTTATAGAAATTGGCTTATTAGTAACCTTATTAAATTCATTTAAATGATCTGCAACAGACCCACATTCTAACATCTTCATATTAAATAGTCACTTCAATAGAAATACCTTGTTGGAGGCCGAGGGTTTTTCATATAGTCTATCCATTTCCTTCATCATATCCTCTGTTATTTTTTATTTCAAAATATTGAAAGCCACCAATGTTTTCAGGCATAGTTGTATCATTCCTAGTGCCTTTCTTTCAAGAACCTCCCATTCTTCATCCTTCATGGTCGTCGACTTCTTTGATATTCCTCCCAATGGTAGGAATAGATCCTTCTGATATAAATAATACTCCATTTTCATCTTACATAGCTTGTAGTTTTGGCCATTAAATTTATAGACCCTAAATTTTTCGTCTTCCGCCATTCCTCCCACTTGAACCAGGAACCTTCTTTTTCTATGAGTTACCTTTGGCTTTGATACTAGTTGTTAGAAAAAAAAAGATCGTAGGGAAATAAAATAAAACAAATGTGGAAATAAAACACAAAAGACACACAATACAATAGAGACACATATATACGTGGTTCACCCAATGTGGTCTATGTCCACCAGAGAAATTGACAGGTCCTTCCTTTTTGTTATCCAACAAATGAAGGGATACAACCTACAACACATTTTTTGTAACTTCCTCTTATTACTCTCATAGTCTCCTCTCTCAGAATATAATATTCACAATAATCTACTGTCATAATACAATTCCCTCATACATAAAAGGGGGTTGCCTTCTAAGGAAAAAAAACTTAACATAACTTCTACCATCAGATATGTGACCTTATAATGAATGGTTCAGATTGACTACGAAATTACAATATTTAAATTACATTAAAAAAATTAGGAAGATAATCAGGCTCCACAACCGAAAATTGAACTATAAAAACTACCAAGGGAATCCAATGAATGATTAACCTTGTCTCAAGTCTCTATCAAAAGATGGGGAAAAGGAAACTAGAGAATTTGTGTCTAATGCTCAATAAAATTTTGGGATACAAGAAGAAGTAAGAGGTTTGCAAGTTCCCCAATGGAATATCTAGAAAAGGTACGTGTTATAAGAAAAATCTATCCGTTGGGACAGATTCCACCTATCTGACAGTGAATTCGACCACAAGCTCTTTGAGAGATCGATATGAGGTAGAGAATACCTACACCTTAGGTGGTCTTTTGTCTGAGGCAGTGAAAAGGGGAAGAAGGAGAAGCTAGGGACTTGCGAAAAATACCTCTTAGGACCATATCACTCGGTTAATTTCCTCCCCTAGCTCCCTGGGACGTGGCCAAAATGGCCTGGGATTTGATTTTTATGGACAAGAGGATGAAAACAATGTTGCTTATTTTTGGACTAAATAAATAATAAAAGTGAACAATGAGTTTTTTTCTCCCTTATGACCTTGGGAAAATGTTTGAAATTGGTTCCTGGGGTAAATTGGGGTTCATAACAATTGCCTAGTAAATGACTTATGCAAAAATACTAAAAAATAAGAGTAAAAAAGTATTAAGAAATATGCAAACATGTTATTTAAGGTGGTTGTAAGTGATGAACAACAAGTTATTCAAGACTTTTAATGCAAGAAAACAAACCCAAAAATGCTTGAAATTACTCGAAATTGCCCACAATTGCTCGGAAAGTGGTCCCGAGACTTTTAAAAGTTCAAAAATGGGTATCAAAAAGAAATTGTATCCCTTGGGTAAGATGCAATACTTAAAATAAATCTATTATTTTAAGTAATGAATCCAACCCTAATCCTCTTTGGCTAGATGAGGACCTTGTTTTACCTAATAGTTACAAAAGAAACTCTGAAGACCTGATTGAGAATTTGTTTGGAATTGAGTTAATCAAGCTCTATATTTCTCGAGATTTAATAATTTTCAATGGTCTAAAGAAGTGGACAAATTTTAACACGATGAAATCTATCCATGGGTTGGGTAGTAGTGTTGTTGACTATGTAATATCAGATATCCCCATAAGTAACCAAATAGTAAACTTTGATCTTTTAGATGACCATAAACTTGACTTTGATCATAGACCTACAACCCTAACTCTTAAATTTACCATTCACAAAATCTCCATTGAGGATCACTCCGACAACTACAGGAACTTTCTTTTTGAAAAGGAAATATTGATCTCTTCTTAAAATACTTAAGCTATGTTTTAAAAGTCATATCATATCAAAACAAAATTGAAGCTGACTATAAGAATTTTACAACAACCCTCTCTACGTCAATTAACAATTTCTCTATTGAGGTTCTTTGTAAAAAGAAAAATAATAAAACTAACCCTTGGTATGATAGTGAATGTAAAATTTCTATAAAATCCATTAGGGATTCTTCCAATGCATCTTTGGAATGTGATAAGATAAATAGATACAAAACCTCAATTAAAAAAAAACACTATATAAATAAAAAGAAAGATATTCTTTTTCACCTATTTAAGATAGATCCTAAGAAATTATGGAGGCAAATTCTAACTCCTAAAACTAAAGAAAATAATAAGATTCCCTTGAAGGACTGGAATTTATACCTTAAAAATCTATATGGATCCCCTAATGTCATGGATAGCATGACAAACATCTCTACAAAGGATGAAGTGTTTTCTATAGAAGACATTGAGTTTGGGGTTAAGAGGCTCTCTAAAGGAAAACCTAAGGACATCGAAGGTTACCAAGCTGAAATATTAAAAATTGGAGGACCTATACTCATCCCTCACATACATAAGCTCTCCAATTTATCTATCCAACAAGGAATCCCAAAACCTTGGACTCAAAGCCTCATTGTTCCTATTTTTGAAAGTGGAGATAAAATAAATCCCTCTAATTATAGGACCATTATTATTAGCCCCATTTTAGCTAAGCCATATGGAAGTATTTTGGAAAAAAAGATCGATAAATGGCTAGAAATCCATGGAAAAAGAGCTAGAAGCTAGGTTGGGTTTAGAGGCCACCATTACCCTATGGACCACCTTGTTACTTTTAGGATCATTGCAGAGGAGTGTTGTAATGATTAAAATGATATCCTTTGTTGTTTAATTGATTTTAGAAAAGATTTTGACATTGTGGCCGGGACTAACCTCTAGAATAGGTTAGAAGAGCTTAAAGTCCCTTTCAAGTTAAAAGTTGTTACAGTAAGGATATATGAGAAATTTATTTCCAAGTTTAGGAAAAATGAGGGATGGTCACAAGAAGTTAACTGTAATATAGGATTCAAGCAAGGTTTCCCCTATCCCCTACCCTTTTCGACATCTATATTGATAAGTTAGAAGATTGTTTGGAGTATGCAGGTTGTGTTTTCCCAACTCTTGCGAGTATAGTCATCATCCTCCTTCTTTATGTTAATGATATTTTTATTATGGTGAAGAGTCCCTATGACTTGGGTAAGAAACTAATAATCCTCAAGGGATTCTTCTCTAACATGGGCGTGACTATGAATATTGACAAAACAAAGGTTATGATAATTAAACCCAAAAGGATCACCTATGATACTTTTGTTTATGAAAACAATATCTTGGAGGAAGTGTCTTCATACAAATATATCCGAATTGATATCCACCACAAGCTCAATTGGAACTATAGCATTGAAAAGGGGATAAATGGAGGGTGGAAAGATTATTATGGGCTTGAAAACAATTGTAAATCAAAATGAGAATGCAAATATTTCACTTCAATGAAAGATATATTACGAGAATGAGAAAATGTTTATCATTCCCATATGCACAATGTCCTAAGATTTTATTAAACTCATAAATATCAAGATCTTCAATAAATGAGCCAAAGAGACTGTACACTAATACACGATTCTTGGCCCCCCCAAGAAATCAAGACCAAAAAATCCAAAAACCATGGAATTTCGCTACTTCAAATGCAAGGATTCCCCCAATCTAATGCAAAGCAAGAAATTAAAATTTTTGTTTCAAAGACAGCTAAAAGCAATAACAAATCTCTACAAAACAAAGCAACCCAAACACATTTTATCTTTTAACATGAACTATTCAATAAAATAAAAAAAGTTCTTTCACCAAACAATTCTAAAGAAAAAATAATGCTTTGTAATGGAAAGACACTCAAAGCAAGAGATCAAATCTTTCAAAAGAAAACAAGCTAAAACAAAGAAAAGATGGCTAAAAGAAGATTCAAATATTTTCAAGCAGACTGTAATCAGACCTAACAAATCACCCCAAACATTTATCACAGATCTGGGTAGGGAAAACCGTCAAAAAGTAAAAATTTTCACAAAATCGTCGCGGCCTACCAACTAACACAGTGCGACAATCAAAGGAAAAATGGAAAAAATAAAAAACAAGAAGGTTTTCCAGTGAATTTAAACAGTCAAAGAGTTCATCTGGATCTCCCAGTGACTCAGAAAACAGAACCCAGGCAATCAAAGAAAGAAATAAAGACAAACTAGGAAAACAATCTACTCCCCAATATGGTCGCCAATTTTGTTATCAGATTAATCGGTAAGTGCAGAGACAAACAGATCTCCCTAGTTTCTCCCTGAAACTAGAAAAAAACAAAAAATAATATAAAACTTTCCCTAAGTTTTAATTATCAAGCATACTAACTAACAAGAGATAAACGACATACCTTTTAAATGTCATCCTCGCTCCATTTCAAGTCTTATGGGATGTTGAACCTGTAAAAAGACACAAGCCAACAAAGTGAAAGCAACAACGTATACTCAAAAAAACCTATGTATGTGATCAAGGAGTCATACAATAAAATAAGACCAATTTTAGGGGAAAGAAATATATCACTGTATTAAAGAATGTGGAAGAAGCATACAATCAGATGCCTTGATGTTTTCAAGTTCCTTCCAACAGTTCCTTGCTTCCCACACACTTCTACTCAATGTATTCTAAGATCAACCATCTATGTTGACAAATCAAAGCTCAAAGCCAACATACAAGCTCCAAAAAATCCAAGCTACAAAACTCAAGAACTTTCCAACTAAGCTCTAGCCAACTCCATCCAACTTTCCCCATGAGAAATCCTCTCCTTTTATAGGTTGAAAAGGATAGGGTGAGGAGGTTAGGATGACACCAAGAGATCAGGGATGTGACTCATATCCAAACCGATTGGAGGCCACATCACCCTCGAAGATTCTATTATAGAACTTTCGAGAAATTCCACTTTTTCCTTTGTACGAAAATCGTTGCACCCTTAACACCGAGAAAACTGTGAGGACATCATAGGCCACTGTGGGGAAACCTACGACGATCCTAGATCATCACACCCTTAAAACTAATCAAACTACAATGACGTCACATGACATTGTGGTGCAACCTGCAATGATTATAGATCATCGCACTCTAACACTAAGCAAGGTGCGACGATCCCTTTTTCTAAGGTTTTTGACAAAGGAAAAACATAATTTCATCTCTCTAGGAAAACGTATCTTCTTTTTTAGTCAGGGATAAATTCCATTGATCCTTTTAAAGACAAAGGATAGGTTTCCATCATTAATGGTCATAAGGGTGACGAAAATAATGTGTAACAATAGCATGCCAAACATATCTACAAAGGATGAAGTGTTTTCTATAGAAGACATTGAGTTTGAGGTTAAGCGACTCTCTAAAGGAAAACCTAAGGACATCTAAGGTTACCAAGATGAAATATTAAAAATTGGAGGACCTATCCTCATCCCTCACATACATAAGCACTTAAATTTAGCTATCCAACAAGGCTTCCCAAAACCTTGGCCTCAAAGCCTCATTGTTCCTATTTTTAAAAGTGGGGATAAAATAAATCCCTCTAATTATAGGACCATTATGATTAGCCCCATTTTATCTAAGCTATGCAGAAGTATTTTGGAAAAAAAGATTGGTACATTGATAGAAATTCATGGAAAAAGAGATAGAAGTTAGGTTGGGTTTAGAGGCCACCATTCCCTTGTGGACCACCTTATTACTTTTAGGATCATTGCAGAGGAGTGTTGTAATGATAAAAATGATATCCTTTGTTGTTTAATTTCTTTTAGAAAAAAAATTGACATTGTCCCTAGGACTAACCTCTGGAATAGGTTAAAAGAGATTAAGGTCCCTTTCGAGTTAAAAGTTGTTACAGTAAGGATATATGAGAAAGTTATTTCCAAGTTTAGGAACACTAAGGGATGGTCGGAAGAATTTAAGTGTAATATAGGAGTCAAGCAATGTTTTACCCTATCCCTTACCCTTTTCAACATCTATATTGATAACTTAGAAGATTGTTTGGAGGATGCAGGTTGTGTTTGCACAACTCTCATGAGTACAGTCATTGTCCTAATTCTTTATGTTGATGATATTATTCTTATGGAAAACAGTCCCTATGACCTGGGTTAGCAACTAATAATACTCAAGGGCTTCTTCTATAGAATGGGCATGACTATGAATACTAAGAAAACAAAGTTTATGATAATTAAACTCAAAAGGATCACCTACGATACTTTTGTTTACAGTTTTTTTTTTTGATGAACTGCCTTCATACACATATATCGGAATTGATATCCACCACACGCTCAATTGGAACTATAGCATTGAAAAAGGGATAAATGTAGGGTGGAAAGCTTATTATGGGCTTGAAAACAATTGTAAATCAATAGACTTTTGAATTTGGGATAAAAAAAAAATCCTCCTTCACACTCTTGTCACCCCAGTTATCCTATATGGATATGAAGTTTGGGGTTGCAGTATATCTAGAGAATCCTAGAGAAATATAAAAAAAAAATCCAAAAGAATTTTATAACTTTTAATCTCAAAATTAAGGGCAATACACCCTATCCTATCCTCCTTATAGAAGGTATTTCCCCCATTTAGAGCATTGGTATGATTAGATACATAAAATAAAAGAACAAGATAAACAACATGGATGACAAGAGACTCCCCAAAATTCCTTCAAACTATAGGCAAAACCACCAACGACTCAAGCAAGGATGGCATAAAGATACCAAATATTGGTTAAATCATTGGGGAATACAAGAAGAAGACATCATGCATAATATCGATAACATTACAAATATTATCACTTCTAAATTTAAGGAGAATATGTGGTGTGATAAATAATTAGTGGATAAAATAAAATTAATACTACTAATAATAATAATCTAATTTTAAGGTCACAGTCAAGCCAAACATCAAATTGGTGTATGAGACCCCTTTGTTTTTGAGACAAGGGACCCCCTTCTTGCAACGATTTGACTGCTAAAGTCGACGAAGGTGTACATACCCTACCCCCTCTCGATTTAAACCTGTGACCTCCTCGGAGGAAACATATGTTCTTAGCTATTTGGCCCAAGATACTACAAGGAGGTGGTCAACCCTAATTTAGAAGATCAAAATTACTATCACTTCTAAATTTAAGGAGAATATGTGGTGTGATAAAGAATTAGTGGTAGAAGGAAATTAAGATACTACAAGGAGGTGCTCAACCCTGATTTAGAAGATCAAAATTAGTGCTCAGTTTTGAGAAGTGAAAGGAAGAAAATAAACATTGTTAAAATAAGAACAAATTCTCATGAGCTACATAGTGAAATTGGGCGTTGGAAAACTACCAAAACACCATGGGATGAAAGAATCTGCCATCTTTGTGACACTAAGCAAGTAGAATATGAAAAGTACTTCCTTTTATATTTCCCTGTATATACCCATATTAGATCCCAATTTAAAAATATTTTCCACAATACAAACCTTCCTAACCTCCTAAGTCATCAAAACTCCACAATACAAACCTTCCTAACCTCCTAAGTCATCAAAACTATGGTGATATTGGAACACTTCTCTCAATGATTTTTGAGCATAGAAATACAATTTTAAAAAAATTGAAGTAATCTCTTACCTTCTTAAGGTCCAATAGACAAATTGGTCTTAGTGGACATTAAGCATGATCATGATCATCATAAAATTAAATTTTAAAAATTAATTAATAAATAAACAAACAAAATTAAACATATATATTATATAATAACCCCCCCAAACTATACGACATAAGAAACACCCAAACCATACCATATAACCATAATATTTAAACCCTTCTCTTTATTAAAAATATCCAACGACAAACATTTGAAGGGGAAGTGGTGGCTTTGCCCTGGTGGCGGGATAGCCCCATGCCCCCTTTCTTTATTATTTGCAGTGCAAGCACAACAGAGGTGGTTAAGGGGTGGAGCACATGCAGTATGAAATAGGGCCCTTTGCACGTGGTGGTGTGGAGGCAGAGAAAATAATAAAGTTCAATGCATAGGTTATTGGGGGATGTGGCTTGGGGCAATGACTAGGTGGTCCTATGCGCACGTGGCCGGTGGCAGAGTGGGTGCTCCACCCCACTTTATTTTTTGTTTAAAATGGATTTTCCACTATGGAAAAGGGGAGGGGATGTTGCAGGTTCCACTGCCTCCCTCTCTTTTAGGAACTTTGCATGGATTTTTGAGTGGGAAAAGGGTGGGGAAAGGGGGATTTCAAGGTTTCAAACCCCTTGGCTTCCAAATTTACATATGCATTCTTGAACATAGAAGAAAATTCAAAATTTCAAGAATTTTAAGGGGACCCTAGTGCCCAAGAGGGGTTCAAATCCCCTCCCCTTGTATTTTTTTATCAGAAAACATCATTTAAATACCACCCTAAATCATGAATCAACACCCATGGAAATTGAACCAACAATTTTAATGACAAGAAATCAACTCTTTTCAGTGAAAATCCATAAAAGATAACACTTTCATATCTCTAAGAAACCAAGGACATTGATTTTGAAGGTATGGCGTACCTACTCATTGTTTGATATTATTGGTTGAGAGACTGTGCATATTTCTCCTTGCTTGCTACTTCCTTGAACACCCTGCTTCATGTGCTTGAGTTGTAGAGTGCTCACCTTCCTCATTAAAACTGTCAAATGACCCGAGAGAGGAAGGGCATGAAGGTTTTGTCTTTTTTTGTCTTTTTTGTATTTTTTATTTTTTTACAATTCCCAATTTTGCATGAGGGTGGTGCATGTAATTCTCCTTTTTGTCCCAATTTTTTTTATCTATTTCCTCAAAAAACATGCATAGTCAACCTAGTTGACTTTGACTTTGACTTTGACCTTTTATTAAAGAAGATTGAAAACGATGTCAGATAAGAAATAATTAGAATGTGACATGGAGCATGCCATCAGAAAGGTCTCGATGAGACCATCATTAATATTTAATCATAAATATGATCTTATGTCACACATGCCCTCAATTTTGGCCAAGAAAGTTTGCACTCTAAAACCTTGATTTACTTGTGGGGCCCACAAAATGCCAAATCTTGTGAAAGGTGCCACATCATCATACAATGTCCAATTGATGAAAAAAAAGTATTGATGAAAAGGTATAGATGCATAATTTGATGAGGAGGAAATGAAACTCTATGATGAGGTTGATAATCATTGCTTTGAATTCCTTGAAACTCTATTGTGCCAGTTGGTTAGATCAACCTATCCCAACTATTTTAGAGATTTGTGACAACTTTAACAGGGTCATCCGATGTCAAAATGAGGAAAATGAGGCATCGTTGGAAAGGATTTGAGTCTACTTCATCATGGAATCCTTTATTTTCTTATTTTGATCCTATCAACAACAAATGTTTAACCCTTAACCATTGTTACCAACTTGGCCTCTGAAACTAGTCGTGAATTTGGGAAGGCTCATTCTCACCAACCAAGGGTAAAAAATGGGCATATGATATACCATTGGAAATTTATCACACTTCCCTACATCACTTTTAGGAATTATTTTCCTTTTAATTCATATTTCAAAATAGAACGGATTAGGAATCCACAATTGTGGATTTTGGCCATTTAGGAGGCGTGAAATTTGTGCCCTTTGTAGACTGGTTATACGAACTCGAAATCAGGCTCATGATAGCTCCTTGGATATTTTATCTTGATACCTACAGGTTGAAACCACTTTATTCTCCACACAATCAACATATTTAATTTTGTTTTATGTGAAAGACCATGTTCTCACGAGACCCATCCAGTGACCAGCAAAAGGGGCCCATGTTAGAAATTTTGCAAACTAAGTCCTCAGTTCATGAAATATTAACTGATAAGCCTTTTCATAGGGAATTTTAATATGGGAGGATTTAAAAACTCAAAAATAATCCCCAAAAGGCCTCCCCTAAGGAAAAATATCATGGTTCTGAGACAAGTTGAACAAGGTCGAAATGAACCCGCTTGGGTGTCATCAACATGTTGATGGACATAAGCATATTGATGACTATTATGAAGATGTCCAATTAGTGATAGTAGGATATGGGACATTTTGAATTTGAAATCCATTTATCCCTACTATAATTATGATTGATAATGGAGGCACTGACCAAATTAACTCTAACAACTTGTAATTGACTTGAACTGATGCATGATACTCTTCTAATGTCTAATAAGTCACTACATGCCCATATGAAACTTTTGAATGTAACTCACTGATACTCTTTAATGGGAAAGGGTCATAGTAATTATGACTCCTACCACTGTCAAGGGTCATAGTAACTATGACTCCTACCACTGTAAAGGGCCATAGTAACTATGACTCCTACAGGATCATAATGGGTTGCCAAGAGAAACCCTCAAGCCAAATCATGAATAAATGAAAGTGATAAACATCATGTTGAGCCCAAAACATATTTTTGGGTCAACACATGGGAGCACTAATATACATTGAATATATTCCTCTGAATCCAAATTTTTTTAATTCAACTAAAATAGATCTTGGAGCCCTAATACACTGAATATAATCCTCTTAATCTTAATCCAAATATTTCTAATACCTCTATTATAGAACCACCATCTGGATTTGTTTCCTTGACATCCTTGGGATGATCTACATTAGTTTGCACCAACCCAAGGTCCTACTTCCTTGCCTGGAATTTGTTAAATTCTTCCTTTGCAACCACTCTGAGAGGTGCCAAGAGAAAAGTTTCAATTACAACATCCATGACCTTAAATCCAATGGGATGAAACCTTGAATCATTTTATACAATGATAACAATGAAAATAAACCTAGACAAGGCCAAGGATATGTAAACATATGTATAAAAATATCTCTCTTTATTTTTCCCCATCACTAATTTTATCAGGTGTACCATGAACATGGATCTGAAGCTTATCAAACATGGAAACAATCCAATAAGGAAAAATCAAGGAGTGGGAATCATTACCATAAGAAGCATGGCACCTCTAAGTAAAAACAACTACACTCAATCTTGCAAATCCATTGAGAAGCCCCAACACAATCCCTCTATTGTGAGGGAAGTTTTCCATGATTTTTATCATTGCTATGATGTTGGTGAAGGTATCATAATTAGATCCTACTATTATGTACAAAAACATAAGACATTTTTATGGGTAGAAATGGAGCATGCGATAGTGAGACACACCATCATGAATCCAACAATATTCATTACTCCACCCATTGCAAGAACCACCCATCAAGGAATAATTGTGTACACCATGCAATATATCATTCCTACATTGGCTACCAGATCCTTAAAGAATCCCAACATCTCCATTATTGGTTGATCATAATTTAGATCTATTTTTATTCAACGAGAATAAATGTCAAATACGTACCCCCTTTGAATGTCATTATTACAAAACAAACCACATGCTATTATCCACCATCATTGTGCAAACTATCATTTCCTTCAAGCCCACAATGACAAAAATATTTACAGAATACCATATTCAACATATCAAGGAAAGAATGCAGATGAATAAGTTGTGAGACTCCCAAAATCCTAACTTCACTCGAATCGAATTTTATTGCTAATGGATTTACTAACCCCACTATATATAGAATCCATGAGTCTGTATCAGATGTTTTAGTAGGAAATCATAAAAACATGTCATGACATGTAGTGGAGGAAAATGTTGTATTCAGTGTTATCATGATCTACAAAAAGAAAGGCATTCACTCATCTCCTCCTCACCACTGAGATTCATGACAAAAATATCACCATTGTGTTGTTTCCTTTCACAATTGTGTTTCTACGCATGCCATCATATTTTTCCCTCTCATAGTCGAATTTATATGCATGTATGTGAATCCTAAATCTATCAAATTCATATGAAAGAGGTACTAGCACGGTGAGAGTTTTATGAAATCCCTAACTAATCAAAAAAAAAATTCATAAAAACTAGCACTTTGTCACACATGTCGCATGCAATCATTGCAAAAGTAGGGAAAGGTGTCCAATGATCATTATAATTGTTTTTAACAACCAAATGTTTTGAAATGTTAGAAAGTTGACAATATTATAACTCAAATTTTAATTTTTTTCTAAATGACGTTATGCAGATCATAAGACTATAATTCAAATTTTACTTCTAGCTCTAAGATCTATTATGCATATAATATTATAACTCAATTTTTACTTCCATATCTACACTTTCTTTGATTTTCTAAGTGACATTATTAGATTCTATGTACTAGCTATTATGTTTTTATCTACATTACTTTTATCCATTGACGTGTATTTTGAGTCGTACATGTTTTTTGAGCCAAATTTATTTTCAATGTCACATGTCCCATGCATTGTGAGAATAACATATTAACGTTTTTTTTTTTTTATTAAAATAAAATTTATTATCACATATCACATGTATTGTAATATTTTAGATGACCATGAACCTGACTCTGATCATAGACCTATAACCCTAAATTTTAACTTTACCATTCACAAAATCTCCATTGAGGATCACTCTGACAACTAAAGGAACTTTATTTTTGACAAACAAAAAGTCAATCTCTTCTTAAAATACCTAAGAAATGCTTTAAAAGTCATATCGTATCAAAACAAAATTGAAGTTGACTATAAGAATTTTACACAACCCTCTCTACGTCAATTAACAATTTATCCATTGAGGTGCTTCGTAAAATTAAAAACAATAAAACTAACTCTTTGTATGATAGTGAACGCAAAATTTCTATAAAATCCATTAGGAATGCTTCCAATGCATCTTTGGAATATGATAAGATAAATAGATACAAAACCTTAATTAAAAAAAAAAAAAACACTATCTAAATAAAAAGAAAGAGATTTTTTTGCACCTATTTAAGATAGATCCTAAGAAATTCTGGAGGCAAATTCTAACTCATAAAACTAAAGAAAATAATAAGATTCCCTTGAAGGACTGGAATTTATACCTTAAAAAATCTAAATGAATCCCCTATGTCATGGACAACATGCCAAACATATCTACAAAGGATGAAGTGTTTTCTATAGAACACATTGATCTTGGGATTAAGCGGCTCTCTAAAAGAAAATATAAGGACATCGAAGGCTACCAATATGAAATATTAAAAATTGGAGGGCCTATCCCTACCCCTCACATACATAAGCTCTTCAATTTAACTATCCAACAAGGCTTCCCAAAATCTTGGACTCCTAGCCTCATTGTTCCTATTTTTAGAAGCGGGGACAAAAGAAATCCCTCTAATTATAGGGTCATTATGATTAGTCTCATTTTAGCTACGCTATATAGAATTATTTTGGGAAAAACGATCAGTATATGGCTCATAATGGGTTGCTAAGATCATAATCCTATAGGATCACAATGGGTTGTTAAGAGCAACCCTCAGGTCAAATCATGAAGAAATGAAACTGTTAAACATCATGTTGAGCCCAAATCATATTTTTGGGTCAACACATGGGAGCACTAATATACATTGAATATATTCCTCTTAATCCAATTTTTTTTAATTCCTCTAAAATAGATCTTGGAGCCCTAATACACTGAATATAATCCTCTTATTCTTAACCCAAACTTTTTTAATACCTATATTATAGAACCACTATCCAACTTTGTTTCCTTGACATCCTTGAGATTATCTACATTAGTTTGCACCAACCCAAGGTCCTACTTCTTTGCCTCGAATTTATTAAATTATTCCTTTGCAACCACTTTGAGAGGTGCCAAGAGAAAAGTTGCAATTACAACAGCTATGATCTTAAATCCAATGGAATGAAACCTTGAATCATTTTATACAATGATAACAATGAAAATAAACCTAGAAAAGGCCAAGGATATGTAAACATGTGTATAAAAATATCTCTCTTTATTTTTCCTGTCACTGATTTTATCAGGTGTACCATGACCATGGATATGAAGCTTATCAAACATAGAAACAATCTAAAAAGGAAAATCAAGGAGCGGGGATCATTACCATAAGAGGAATGGTACATCTAAGTAAAACAATCTCCACTCAATCCTAGAAATCCATTGAGAAGCCCCAACACAATACCTCTATTGTGAGGGAATTTTTTCATGCTTTTTATCATAGCTATGATGTTGGTGAAGGTATCGAAACTAGATCCTACTATTATGTACAGAAACATAAGACTGTTATATGTACAGAAACATAAGACATTTTATGGGTAGAAATGGAGCATGTGATAGTGAGATACACCATCATGAATCCAATGATATTAATTACTCCACCCATTGCAAGCACCACCCATCGAGGAATAACCATGTACACCATCCTAGATATCATTCCTACATTGGCTCCCAGATTCGTAAAGAATGCAAATGTGTCCATTATTTGTTGATCATAATTTAGAGCTATTTTTATGGTACGAGAATAAATGTCAAATATATATGTACCCTTTGTGAATGTCATTATTATAAAAAAACCACATTCTATTTGATGCAGGAGCTATTTTGATAGCTACACTTTCTTCGATTTTCTAAGTGATGTTATTAGATTCTATGTACTAGCTATTTTGTTTTTATCTACATTACTTTTATCTATTGACTTGTATTTTGAGTCGAACATGTATTTTGAGCCAAATCTATTTTCAATGTCACATGTCCCATGCATTGTGAGAATAATATGTTAATGTTTTTTTTTATTAAAATAAAATTTATTATCACATATCACATGTATTGTAAGCAAAATGTATTAACTTTCATAAATTTTTAATTAATTTAAGATTTATTGATATCTCTTATAATAGTTTTATAAAAGAGATAAAAACATGGTAACATTAGGAGAGATCCATATGTTGTTTTCATATTGATAACATTAAATAAATTTCTATACATGTGGGGGAAGGACACAAAAATATGTCCGCAAGATCACTCGTCAATAAATAATCAAATGTTCCACTCAAATTATATCTAGATTTTAGATTTTAGAGACTCTGGGTTGTTCTCTTCATCTCTGCAGTGGTTGTCTTTGGTTTTATATTTGGCATACCATGGTAAAAATCCTTGGTTCTCATCATAATCCACCCAGAGATGATGGATCGCACAATAGACATTATGGGAATTATGATAAACATCTCATGAAAACAACTCACTCCTCTGGACATGAGTTCATTCTTGTGTGGCGTAGATGCAGGTGAGGAGGCTCTAATCAAATCCAATTCTAGGTTCTATCGTGTTTTAGCTTCCAAGTCATAAATATATCCTACAACTCTTCAAGTGAAAATGTATGATCCAAGTGGTCTAGCAGAACCTACTAAGTTATATAATGTGGAGTAATGTTTCAACCCAAATTTCTCGAAGATTATGGAAAAAAACATTGGCATTTGGGATTTGAAGCATAAACCTATTACAATGGATGCCACATAGAGAGAAATTGGAATTGGAAATTCTATGAACAGGTGGCCTACTCATGAAATCTCTAAAATAGTTGTTATAATGAGAGTCTTGGGGAAATTTCAATATTTTAACAAAAACTCGGATAAGAATCCAACAACCACTATGGCCAAGAAGTTCCAGATACTTAGGAGAGATACAAATGTGCTCACATCCACTGGAGAGAATCCAAGGGCATCCCCGATCTGAGCCATGTTGTCTATCACCCTAAGAGTTATCGTAATGCCACAAATTACTCCCATGCATATAATCCACATGTCTAACCTCAACAATGCTTGAAGAATTGT
>CBVK0103678571.1:0-12076 GCA_900067695.1 Picea abies | reverse complement strand
TAAAAATACACAGTGAAAAAATTAGAAAAATTATATTCATAATCCTTAAACTGTTCTTTCAAAAGGGTTTTTTAGATTTTACTTTTAAGTAAAAATTCAGATAGATACAAGGTGGGGGAAAACATGTGTTTAAAACCTGCAACATTTTCAGCTTGGTCAACTTCAAAAAATTCTAGAAATTATAATATCCATCTGTTAGATTCAAAATTATAGTCATAATAAAACAAAGTCTCTATAGATTGTTGTAGCATATTTCATTTCTTAAAAACAAAAGTTTGATAATAAATACATTGCTGGGGGGGGAATAAATCATTATCATTCCTTTCATTTTTAAGAAACATATTGTTAAACAATTGTCAAATTGACATATCATATCTCAATAATAAAAAAATTGAAAAATAGTCATTGAAAAGTTAACAAAATTCTTCACAAGTTTTGTTTTTACTGTAAAGTGAAATTATAAATAAAAAAAATATACTTTTGTATGCCGGAAATTGAAGAACTTGTGAAAATCTAGTTGTTTTTCTCATAAAACAAGCAAAATAGACACCCATCTTCATGATTTCACCTAGTTCTATAAGTTGATGACACAATGTTAGGTGATGATTTAATTTTAGCATTGACTAGTCACAATGGATGAGGGTTCATGTACCTTGGTAGGTCATGTCCTTTTAGGATGTGTCCTTTCATTTGTTACTAATTATCATTTATTAGTGTTATTATTATTTATTTATTTTTTATATATTTATATTTGTGTTCATCACAATCACCAACTTGATTGGAATACACCAAGTGGTTAAATTGCCTTCATGAGAAACCAAATCTCAATATATAAGTATCAAACTTTTGATACCACATTCTTCGATATCATTTTAATCCATATAGAGACTTCTTTAGCTTGCAAAATGGCTCCCTCTTTCCCTTCGCTACAAACACCTTATAGATATTTCATATAGATTTCTTCTTCAAGGTCCCCATGTAGGAATTTTTTCTTCACATCCATCTACTCTAATTCAAGATCAAAAGTAGAAATAATAGAGAAAAGAAATATAATAGAAGTTAATTTAGAAACATGAAAAACAATATTACCAAAATAAATTCCCTCCACCTAGGAATATCCCTTTGCTACTAGGCGAGCTTTATAGTTCTCTACCTTACCTTATACATTCAATTTCCTCTTAAATTCCCATTTGATACCAATTATATTTCTTCCAACGCACAAATCGACTATATCCCAAGTCTCATTTTATCCAAGGCATCAATTTCTTCAACCATGGAATTCTTCCATAGTTTACTACCCTTTGAATCGACTGCCTATCTAACAAATATGGGGTCATCATCAGTAATAGATGGAACAAAACTAGAATAAAATTCAAGTGGTGTATTATATTTTGGTTTCCTTCTTTCTTGAATCAATCTATTCAAGTTTGAAGTTTGATGTTCTTCCTCTTTTGATTTGTATTCTTCTATTGAGTCAGATTCTTCACCCTCCAAATCAAACTATATTATCTATGGCTCTTCTTCCATTGGTTGGCCTTCATGTTTGGAAACAATTTTAACCTATCTAAACATTACATTCCGATTGTAAAAAATATGATTTGCTCTAGGAATTCAAATTTTATAGCCTTTTATACCATATTTATAATCAATAAAGATACATTTTTCAACTTTATTATCGATTTTACTCTTATTTTCCCTTGGAACATGCACATAATCCTCACATCCAAAAACTTTGAAATGTTTAAGAGAAGTTTTTCTACTGTTCCGTGCCTCATGTAGATTTTTATCAACCGATGTTGATGTAGGTGATTAATTTATGAAGTAACATGCAATATCCATTCAAAATTCTTGTGATATCCCTACCCCATTAAGAATCCTTCTTGCATTTTCCATCAGCATCTTATTCATTATTTTTTCAACTCCATTTAATTGAGGTGTGTATGGAGAAGTATTTTTCTTTGTTGTTCCTCACTTATTATATAATTCCTTAAAATCATTTCCAAACAACTATCCACCATTATCTATCCTCAACACCTTTATTTCCTTCTCTATCTAGTTCTCTATGAGATCCTTAAACTCTTTAATTTTACTAAAAACTTCATATTTCTTTCAAAGGAAATAGATCCATGTGTTCCTCAAGAAATCATATATGAATGAAACATAATACACATAGTAACCTAGTTATGGAGTAAGCATTTGTCCAAACATGTCATTGTGTATCAACACCATTACTTTTTTTCCCTTGTAGCACTAGATAGGAATCTTTCACAAAAATTTTACCATATCTAGAATATTCACACAAATTGAAATATAATGAGTAATTGAACATAACTTCAACCATAGATTTATCATGTAATGATCAAAGGCCCTTATCTCTAATCTGTCTCAATATTTGATGTTATATCATTGTCTTCTCTTCATAGATAGTAGGAGTCATGTATTCTTCATTGTCGCCTTCAAGAACAATAGAATTGTTACACCCATAACTTATAATGATTTCCAACAACTTGTATAGAGTTACAATCCAAACTCCCCTCATCCACGCCATTACTCCTTGAACCATATTACATTTTTCCTTTTCAAATATAGTATGCATCCCTACATCACTCATCTTACTTACAAATTTCAAATTTCTAGCTAGACTTGGAATGTGCAAAGCTCCAGGGAGAGTTATAATCCTTTCATATTTGAGCACCAACTTGACCCTTCCACATCCTATAATTTTGGTTGTTGATATTTCTACTAGGAAAACATTACCTCCATTATACTTTCAATAATCACAAAACTACTCCCTGTGAGGATTCAAATGAAATGAAGAACATGATTTGATCAACCATGCATCATGATTTGAATGTGTACTTGTAGATGCCATGTAAACATCACATCTTTTTCCATGGATGTTTTTGTTTATGTGGAAGGGAAATCATTATATCCCTTACTTATCAACATGATTAGATTTGCAATATTTTTTATAATTCCCAATTTTACCACATTTCCAACATTTCCTTATAGATAGTCCCATGGATTTATATCATCCCCTAAATAATGTTTTTCCTCCCTTGGGAATGTCCTTTTATATATAAAATATCCTTGGTCACACCCTTCATGGATTTTCTCCTCATTTCCTCTAATAACAAGGATGTAACTACATCCTCAAACTTTAATTTGATTGAGTAGTACTACATATTGCTACACCCAGATTATCCCAAGAGTTTGATAAATAACATAAGAAGGTAATACACTTATCTTATTACTCCATATTAATGTCAATAGAGATAAATCGACTTACCAGAGTATTAAAGGAATTTATATTCTTTGTCTTGGGGTCACCATCATCCGTCCTAAGATGACACACTTTATTTCTAAGAAACAACTTGTTTACTAGGGACTTTGACTAATGCAAATTCCCTAAATTATCCCACAATTTCTTTGTGTTATCTTCTCTAGAGACATTCAACAACAAAAAATTTGAGAAGAAAAGTGTTTTGATCCAAACACTTAAGATATCACAATAAACCAGAAGTACACACCATGTACACCAATATGCGCATGGAGTACAACTCCACGATAGATAAGAGAGATAAGTTACACAATAACTCCTTAAAGAATAGGATAACCTCCTTCAAATACCCAATTACATTCATACATCACAATTCACATCCCTCAATAATGAATACATGATATCTATATATACCTATTCACACATGGAACATGAGGCCTTTTTATCACAAGGTCGATCTTATTACATATACATTTACCCATTACAAGTAAATTTAACCCCATATATGCCCCCATTTAGGGTCATATCATATACATTTAATCCCATATATGCCCCTCTTAGGGTCATATCATAGTACCCTCCTTCAAAAAGAGTTTTCCTCAAAGATTTGCAGTTAAAGGCTTTACATGTGATGAAACCAAGTAATGTTGTTTTCTTATGTTTTTTCTTTCTTATTTCCAGTAATGATGATCATTCCATCCAAAATAAATTCCTTTTGGTCGGAATACTTGATGGATGTTTGTTGCATAATTTTCTTTCCTTTGATTCCATGGCTTCTCCAACTTGTAGTAGATGTTGGTTTTTGATAATATCTTGTTGAATAATGGTTTGGCGATGCCATACTCCATGAATATTGATGAGTATTCCATCTTCTTCCTTGATAATTTTGACATCGATATTCCTATCTTCCTTGAAATCTTTCTTGATAATGAGATTTTCAATATGGTTTCACATTTGATAGTTTGTCTTCACTTTGCGCACCCATTTCATCTATCTTTTTTTCCAGATATAATGACATTCTTTATCCTATTTTCTTGGTATTTAATTACCCTAGCCTTGGAGATAATACCATCATATTTGGCAAGTACATCCTTGAGATGAAGTTCAACTTCTTCAAGTATCTTACGGTGACCTTCTTGAATCTTGGTTTATTTATTGTTTTGAAGCTGCAATGCCACTCCATATATCAAATTATGATGCCTTTCTTCAATTATAGATTTCATTTCTATTTTTACCTCATTAGAATTTAGGGATTCCTCAACCTTCTTGCAAATTTCTTCTTTGATTCCTTTGGTAGAGTATTCATCCAAGATCCTTGTTTTTGTAAAGTCCATTTCCAAGTGATCACTTGGGGAGGACTTAATATCCTATTTAATTAATGTAGGCTATAGTCGATGCAAGGGAATTAATTGATTTGATTATTTAATGTTACCTAGCGAAAAATCAACATTTAGAAGGTGATATTCAATAATTAAATTAAAAGGTGATATAGCGTGACTTTGGGGAAATACTGAAGAGAGATTTTATAAAGTCACTTTATAATTAATTATAAGAGAGGAAAAGGAAAAAGGGTATAAAAAATGAAATTGGAGTTCATTCTCATTATTCATGATTATTTTTCTAAAAATTTATTTGGAAAGCTCTTGAAGCTTTTCTTGTCTCTAGGACTTAAACCCTTAAGCGATTGGGTTTGGTGGCAAGACTAATCCACCCTAGAAAATCAATTTGGAGAGATCACTTAGATTTATCATTGGGATTCATTGTAGAAGAAGGAAGGCACATTGGTTTTTCCAAGTCATGGGAATTTGCAGGGTCCTTGTTTGTTGTGTGGAGGTCGTTTCAACATAAGTCATGCTACCATTATCTATTTCCACTATTCTCCTTAGGCCGCACCATTATTACAAAAAGTGGGGATCTTAGGGAAGGGTTCATACCATTGTTTATAGGTCATGGGGATCTTAGTATGGGTGTGTATCATCAATTACAGTTCATGGGGTCTTTAAAGGGGGTCGTTACAAAGAAAGACGAGCTTCCATTACTTTAGCTACCGCTTCCTTGGGATGTGTCAATTATCTATAGTTGTAGTGTCTAGAAGGAAGTTGTCCCACTGCCATTGTTTATAGTTTCTTTCTCCTAGAGTTGTGATAGTTATTGCAGTTCATGGTTTTTGAAGGAAGTCACTCTAGTGCATTAAATGTTCCTCAAGTATGGTTATTTATAGGTCAGAAATAATAAATAAATTAGATTTGTAACTGTCGGGTTTTATTGTTGTTATAATTGATTGAATGAGGTTGTTATCAATTGCATTAAATGTAATAGTTGTTTTTTGTGTTGAATATAATGAAACCCCATTTGTGTGCCAAATATATTGTATATTTTTTGTGAAATTGTCTTAAATAAGAGAGATGAAATTTAAATAAACATAAAACATATCAATAGTTAAGGAAGGGATCTTACAATGGTATCAAAGTTGGTATTACTTCCATCCTTGAGTTGTATTATTTTTATTGTATCTGAAGGATAGGGAATATATCACATATAGGAGTAGAAAGAAAGAGGGGATGATAACATATTTCACTCAGAGTCAAAAGAAGAGGAAAAAATGGGGGAAAAGAATGAACCACATGAGTGTAGCACTCTGATTATTTTTAATGACCTTGAAAGGGGGAAACAAAAATTGGTTCAACTTCTCACCAAGTTTATAACAAATAATCAAGGAAACCAAAACAATATTTGAAACAATGGATCAGGAGGGACTAATGGGAATCATACTAAAAGGAGAAACACACATACCCCTACACATAATAACACTCAGAATACTAGTGGAGTGATCCGAAAATAATATTTTAAAGACTTGGCTAAGTTTTACGCATGAGTTCATTTACCAATTAGGAATTAATGAAAGAAGAAGAAATTAATGAGATATTATAGCACCCATAATAAGAACTGCAGATTAAAATTCAAGCACAAAGAACAACAAACCATAACATAAAAGTGGTTAACAGAGTTTGGCAAGATTTCCTACGGCTCTGGGACTTTGTTTTAGTGGGTGAGGCTTTCTTATTTATCTTCAATGCTTCAAATGTACATCATAAAGTGACAAAAGGATTAAAAAATATTATGGATTTATTCTTCTCGACCTCAAGAATCCAACACAATTGACAGCACTGAAAACGGTTGAGCGTAGCTCCTGGAATTGGCTCTCAAATTTCCCCTCCTCAATGGCTTCCCTACATAAAAATGGATTTGGCTTTCAAATTCCTCAACATTTCTCATGTTCTGAACGTCTCTAATGCTTCTAAGAACCCTTTGTTTATATGTGTGTGTGTGTGTGTGTGTGTGTGTGTGTGTGTGTGTTTGTGTGTTTTAATTTTCTTATGTTAAATTATGTTGCCCCCTTTATCTAGTCCCCTAGGCATATGGACAAGGTCCATGTGGCCATAGGTTGGGCACTAGCTGTTAATCCCCTTGATTCCTAGCCCTTGGTCCTAGGGATTGTCCATGTGGCCTGGTCCTTAAAATCCACGCACCCTCCTGGTGGCTTGGCTCCTGGTCCTTACCCCCTAGTTGCAGGTTATCCCCTGTCGACCAGGGCATGTCCCCTAAACTGCCAACACATCAACCTTAAACAATGTTCAACCATGTGTTTGCATAAGCACCAACCACGCCCATGTGGCTAATGCATGGAAGTTAGACCATTGCTCGTGGTGCAGGTCGAGGGTTCGAGCCCAACGGAGTCACAACAAATTTTTTTCCTACATGTGCTGCCCTATGATTAGGCCATGTGTCACCCTATGATTGGACCATATAATCCATTCAGCACACAATCAACACATAGAGTCAGTTGCCATGTCACCTGTCTAGTCAACTACCACATCAACATCCATACTGCCCAGTCACCCTACCACATCAGCATCCACACAACCCAATCACCCTGCCACATCAGCATCCATACATCCCAGTCACCCTACCATGTCAGCATCTGTACAACCACCTATCACCCATACTGCCATGTGTCTGCCTGTCATTGGGCCACATCATGTACAGACTGCCATGTGTCATCCATACATTTCCATGTGTCAATTCAGTATTGGTCCAACTCAGCCTGAAAGCACCAAAAATAAGTGACACATGTCACCTCCTAGTGTTGCCACATGTCTTGTTGACATCACCTATTGTACTACTGACGTCAGCAGTATGACATGTTGACTTTGACCAGTTTGACTTTTTGCATGTTTGAGAAATCGATTAGAACACGACATCTTTCGCATATGACGTCCATTTGCAAAAAAAATATATATTTCTGGAATCAATGTGATGAACCAGATGCAATGGCATTGGTTTCATCTGATTTCGAGAACTTTGATTTTTAGGCCTTCCTAGATCCATTTTGGATCATAAATTGACTCCTAGACCTCTCTTACCTCAATTCTTGGAAGGAAAAAAGATGGAAATCAAGGATAGAAAGGACAAGGTGAAGGATTTATTGATTATTTAAGGGAGTATCAGGATCTTGGTGAGGAATTTCATGCAACTATGTCCTTACATGGTTTTTGTTTCATTAAGTACATGAATAGACCAAGGGATTACACCAAGGGCCCACAAAAACTAGATATTCAATGAAAGGTTGGGAAATTGTCTATCCCTTAATTTGATGGCTCAAGCAAATGCACTTCCATATCTTGGGTTCAGAAGTTGGACACATATTTCCAACTCAATCCTATGTTGGAGACATAATCCATCATATATGTTACATTGCATTTGGGTGGAAAGGCCCACGAGTGGTGGTACCATGGGCTAGTCATGTTAGGGCATGCCAATATTACCTCGTACTTGGACTTCATGTAGAAACTTATTGACTGGTTTGATAATAAGGACCAAGAGTTTCATTTCAGGGAGTTAGCACAACCCAAGTAGATTGGGACAGTGGATGCTTACATTTCAAAGTTTCAGAGAGTCACAATCATGGTGATGGATGTGTCGGAGCATAGGATGATTTATTTTCATTGAAGGACTATCTAAGCCCCTACATGGTTGGATTAATGTCGTCAAACCATAATATCTATAGGATGTTATCATTAGAGCATGAGACATGGAGAACATGGTCCCAAAGAATAAATTTCCTTCTAAACCTTTCCTTCCTCAAAGAAACAAAGACTAAAAACCCTTCCAGAAGGAGTGGCCTGGGAAAGATAAGTTGGACGATGAGACTCATAAAGAGTTGAGAAGAAATAAAATTTGTTTCAGTTGTTAGGATCCTTGGGAACCTGGTCACATGTGCATGGGTAAGGGTAAGGTGCATTAGATATAGGTGCTTTCATATAGTGATGGGGAAGAGTAAGAAGGAAAAGCTCAGGGAAATGAGCACAACAAATCATATGATGAGAAGCCACATGAGGAGGTTAAGGGTGGGAATATTTCCACTCTATCATGTGTTCCTATATTTAACTCTTTTAGAATTCGTGGAGTATTATAGGGACAATGTGTCATAGTTTTGATTGACGGTGGGTCAACCCACAACTTTATTGACTAAGATCTAGTGGCTAGGAGAGGCATTCTTGCAAATAACTTTGAGAGATTTGATGTAGTGGTAGTTGATGGGTTCAGTATGACATGCACATAGAAGGCTCTGTGGTTGGATGTGACATTGGGAAACTACATTGTGACAGATGACTATTATGTAGTTGAACTAGGAGACACTAATTTCATATTGGCTACTTAGTGGCTTTATTCCTTGGGAAACCATTCTCAGAACTACCAAACAATGGATTTGGAATTCAGGGTAGCAAATGGTAAGAATGTGGTTTTGAGGGGTATGGCCAATGGCACTCCTAATATTGTTTCGTCCAAGTGGATGGAAAGTATATTCAGGTACGAATATGTATATTGCGCATCAGAGTGTCTAATTATGTTTAAGAATCCTTCGGATATCCAACCTTATCATGTATACATTCAGTCATTATTAAGAAAACCTGATCATATATTTGGAGATATTCATCCAGGGAGACCTCCTGACAGAGGCTTTGATCACACCAATGAATTAGAATAAGGGGACAAACCAGTGATAACTACTCCTTACATGCACCCAAATAATTTTAAGGATGAAATAGAGAAGGCCATCAAGGAGTTATTAGATATGGGGTATATCATACCTAGTTCCAGTCCATTCACTTATTTAGTGGTCTTGTTTAAGAAGAAGGACACAACTATGAGGATGTGTATTGACTATTGGGCCCTGAATAAGAAAATTTTCAAAAAAAAATATCATGTTCCCGGGATCGATGAGTTGTTGGATGAATTGCATGGGGTAGTCTATTTATCGAAGATTGATATTCGATCGAGATATCACCAAATCAAGGTCAGGGAGTAGGATATTCACAAGACTACTTTCAGGTGCCATTATGGACACTATGAGTTCTTGGTCATGCCTTTTGGGTTGACCAATTCACCTGCTACTTTCCAGTCTTGCATGAACCACATTTTCAACAAGCAGTTGTGGAAGTTTATTTTAGTGTTCTTTGATGATCCCCTTATATATAATAAGACATAGGAGGATCACTTGAGGCATTTAGATGAGGTATTGGGAATTATGGGGGAGAATTCATTATCTGCTAAGGCATCTAAATGTGAATTTGGCATGACATAGATTTTGTGTTTGGGTCACGTGATTAGTATGTAGGGTGTGCAGGTGCATCCAGAGAAGATATAGGCCATATTATATTGGCCACCGCATAAAACACTTACATAGTTGTGTGGGTTTTATTGTTTTTTCACTTATTATAGACACTTTGTTAAGGGGTTTCCATATTTGGTTGCACCCTTGACATATCTCATGAAGAAAGGAGCCTTTAGGTGGATAGGGGAATCTTAGAAGGAATTTGACAACCTCGATGAGGTGATGAGCACTTGTCCAGTATTGGCACTTCCTGATTTCACTCAACCTTTTGTGCTTGAGTCTGATGCTTTGGGTAAGGGTATGGGAGTTGTCTTGATGCAGAATAAACTCAAAATCTTAGGGGATCAGAGAGACTCTATTCCATATAAGATAATGATATTCTTTCCATTATGCATGCCTTGGCTAAGTTCAGACAATATTTAGTAGGTGGAATATTGTTTGTTAGGACTGGGCAAAATAGTCTATGGTATTTCCTAGAAAAGAAGGATCTGAATGAGAAATATGTTAAGGGAAAGATTTTATTCTTTTTTAATTCCCTTTCCAGGAAATTGGTTGCATGTTCCCTTACAGAGATTTCAGTTGATTGGAAGTCCCACCTTCTAGTGAAATATTCCAAGAACAAGTTTTCTTGTGAGTTGATGGATGGTCACATTCAGGATGACAAGTACAGAGTGTTGGATGACATCATCTTCTACAAGGAATTAATATATTTAGTTATGGAGTCCACACTTAAGGAGAAGATTATGAGGGCTATCCATGATACATTATTGGTAGGGAACTCTGGATACTTCAAAATCTATAGGAAGAACAGAGAGAGGTTCTCATGAAAAGGCCTCAAGGATGATGTGTTGTGACATGTGAGGGAATGCATCATTTGTCAACAGAACAAGTCAAAGCATACTCATCTAGCAGGATTATTGCAGACTTTTCCCATTCTAGAACAAAAGTGGGAGAGTGTGTTGATGGACTTCATCATGAGTCTACCAAAGGTGCATGGAAAGGATTGCATTTACGCAGTTTTTGATTAGTTAACCAAGTTCACTCACTTATTGGTTATTTCATCAAAGTATAAGGAACTGCATGTGGAAGAGTTGTTTTTTAGGGAGGTGTTCAAACTCCATGGGTTGCCTAAGTACATTTTTAGTGATCGGAACAATATATTTCCTAGTGCATTTTGGAAAGATCTGTTCATATTCGTCGACACAAAGTTGAATCATAGTACCAGTTATCACCCTCATATGGATGACCATACAGATATTGTGAACAAATGGGTTGAGGGGTATATGCATAACTATGTGTCAGGAAAGCATAAGGCATGGATTAAGTGATTACATCTGGGAGAACATTCTTACAATACCACTTACCATATTTCCATTGGTATGACCTCATTCCGAGCATTATATGGCTATTATTCTCTTTCATTTGTGGATTTGGTGTTTCGAGATAGAAGGGCTCCCAAATCCAAGGATTGGATAGAAGAGAGCCAAAATATCCTTAAGACCCTTAAGGATAACCTATAGGCTTCCCAAAATCAACAAAATATGTATGCAGACAGACACAAGGTTGAGCACAATTTTGAGGTAGGAGACTTGGTTTTCTTGATATTTCATCCCTACAAACATTCTTCACTAAAGAAAATTGGTGTAGAAAAGTTGAAACCATGATTTTATGGTCCCTACAGGGTAATCTAGTGAGTTGGGGAAGTATCTTATGACTCGATCTACCAGAGGGGACCAAGATTCATAATTTTTTTCATGTATCATGCCTCAAGAAGGAACTGGGGTAGTAGGTCACTTATTCAATATATTTACTCCTGTTAGATGAGTAGGGGAAGTTGGTGTTGATTCATGAGGATATTTTGGATTTCAGGGAGAGGAAATTGAGAAACAAAGTAATCAAAGAGTAGCTTATTGGGTGGAGATATTTTCTAGTGGAGAATGCTACATGTGAAGGAGATCAGTTTTTACAGCACTCTAACTTGCAGTTGCTTAAGGGAAAGTAATCTTGGGAAGTGGGGATTTTTTAAGAACCAAATATCAAAATAGCGTAAAACAACCTCAGAATAAGTATTCAACGCCTTGAAAAAGAGAGAATTTCAGATAATAAGCCTCTTTGAGGGG
>CBVK0103678567.1:0-10490 GCA_900067695.1 Picea abies | reverse complement strand
AAGCCCCAAGACATAATTTTTGTTGATGTGTAAGAGGGTTGTAAATGGGAAGAACTTAAAATATAAAAAGGGACAAAATGGAAATTCTTCTAGCTATTCAAGTCTACCACAAATTAGATAATAATAACAACACAAAACACAATAGAAAGGTTTTTCCTATTGTTTGTAGCTATTTGATTGCTTATGCTACAAAGGTTTTTCCTCTATTTGACTTCTAAAGATATAACATAAATTTTCAACCATTAAGCACACTCAAGCTCTAAAGATATTAATAATAGGAAGTTGAAATGCTATAAAGATATTATCCACCCTAATTTAGTTGATCAAAACTATTTTCTCAATAATATGAGTTTATAAACTAAAATCAATAAATACTTTAAAATCAATATTTCAAAACTATTTTCTCAATAATATGAGTTTATAAACTAAAATCAATGAATACTTTAAAATCAATAACAATACTCATGCACTACATAATAACACTTATAACTAGACTAACCCAAAAACATTTGATATCATTTTTTTATGTAATTTTACCCAATTTTCCAATTAAATTGTTTTTGAAAAATGTATATATTACAAGAATATAATTATCCAAATACATAATTTCCACTATCTTCAAAATCAAAATATAATTATTTATCTATTAAATTCAATTAATTAAAAAAAAAAAATTCTTATCATAAATTTTAAAACTAATACCAAACTATTACCATAGATATATTCGGTGAATTAAAAAATTATTTTCCTTATTATAAACTTTAAATTTTATGTAAAAATTAAAAAGAAAAACAAATGGATTGAAAAATAATAATACTTATCATAATGATAAAATTTACAAGAAAGTATTTAAAAGTCTTTCGTACAGCCTTGTTAAAGCCATTGTGAAAGTTCAACATTGTCCGGCTAATGCCATAAAGAAAATATGGTGGGTTAAACCAAAACCATAAAATTAAATGTAAATGTACAACGCGATAAAATTGTAATGTCGTTGACTTAACCATTATACGAAAATACAAACACGTTAAAGATTCCCGATACCTCCCTCCCTGCCAACAATGGTCAAATCTTAACGACCGCTTGGGTTAACGTAACCTGACTCACATTGTTTGTTAGGTGGGAGGGGTTGGTTCCAGTTTCGAATCGATAATTTTTAAGAGCATGGAAGAGATGAGATACGCAGGAGGTTTTATGTGGAGATTGATTCATGAATCCAAACTCGAAGCCGCAGAACGGAATCTCAAATTATCATCCACTTGTTGGCCAATCACCGCGAAATCTGTTGAATATCAAAAAATACAATGTCTGTACCAGTGCAGATTGTATCTTATCCCAACATGGGTTTGAGCATGCATTGGAATAAAGATCGGAATTTTTGCCCTAAATAACGAAGCTTTCACGTGAAGATTGGAAAAATTGACATATATTCTGCAAATTTCCGAGTGAAGGATGGATGCCTTTACTTAAATTTTACAACTTGGATACAGTTCAGAAGTTTTTCTCAAGGTTGAAAGTTCTGGCGCTAGTTTTTGAAGTTTTTTGGACATTTGCTCTGAGGATTGAAAAATTTGGCATAAATCTTGAAGTCTTTCGAGCCATTGTGGTTACAGATGGGCATTTTTTAGATGTCAGATGCATTTCGGAGGTTTTCACCACGGTATTTTTAGAAAATAGCTAAAAAATCGAATCGGGCCATTTGTATCTTGTTCCCGTTCTCGATCTTGAGGATTTTAGCAAATTCTCGTGCGGCTTAGAGTTTCTGTTCAGATTTTGGAGATGTACGCGGTTTCAAGGTTGAAAAACAAATGAATTGCATTCGGCGCCCGCGAGCGGAATTGTTAATTCTACTTGGCGTAATATGATCTGATTGAAGGTTTGCTGGTATAAGTTCGACCAAGAAGAGATTTCGTAAGGATTGGCGAAGGAAAACCATGAAGCTTGACGGTTATTTTTCCATTTTCGGTTAGAAACTCCTGGGGTCCGTTGTTTATGTAAAGGACGGAACAAGCCAAGGCATGTGATTGATATGGGATGAATATCTCAAAATGCAGGGCGAACTGAGAATTTTGGTCAGAATGAATGAATACATTTAACCATGTTTCTTTGAGAGAATTAGTGTGGAGCAAAGACAAAAGGTAGTCGGTGGGTTTCTTAGATGGCTAACTACTTCAGCATCACGTCTTTACTGGTCCTTTTCTTATGTACAGCTTTATTATTGTTTCTTCCCTTAATATTGCCGCCTCTGCCGCCTCCACCGTTCATGCTGTTGCTAATACCTGTTGGCATATTCACGATGCTCATGTTTTTGGCTCTGCTGCCTTCACGGATCACCATAGTTTGTTTCAACTGATTCTAAAACAGGTATGTGAAGGGCAGATATTCGTTGTCATACACCTTATCATGTCTTTTTTAAACTTTCCAGCGATCTATTTCTTGTAAATGCCGCAAGGCAATTAAGAAGTGACGTGTTGGTTTTAAGAAATTTCAGAGTAATTATTACTAGTTTCTGTCTCACTCGCTATAGCGACAATCCATTTTCATCTCAGAGTTATGAAGTTTGATATAGGTTAAATGTGTGACATAGATTAAAGAAACTTCTGGAGCTTGGAAGATCTATTTTATTATTTTATTGAAAACAATGACCACGCATTATATTTAAATTAAATTAACATAAACTCATCGTTTTAGGTGCATTAAGTATTCGTATAAATTTTTTATAACTTTTTCACCTTAGTTTGTAGAGTAAACATGAAGTACAAACCTCTTATTGCTTATGTGGCATATCTCTTTTGCCTAAGTTGTTTAGAGCACCAGGTTCTCTTCCTGTATTAAATTTTGACACCATGAAAAGTGTTGCTGGCTTGTTTTGGAAAAAAACACATCCTTTTGAAAACAAAACAAAATATAGACCATAAACAATACTTTATAAAATGAAATCCAATAAGAAGGATATGCCAATGTAGAAAGGAGCTGAGCTTGACGAAGAGCTTGTAATCACATAAATAACAAATTTGAGAATATTGAGAATGTTCAACGCGGTACAGGTACAGTGATAAAATGGATCCACGCTAAATATGTCAGAATACATATTTGGCAAAAATTCCTAAAGCTGACGAAAGGATACATTGATAAACTCCCTGCCATGCTGTTAATCCTCGGCCCTTGCATTCCAAATGTCAAGAGGCACTTGAATTGTTGTTGAGTTAAAAAGGATATGAGTGAAACCTGAAACTCTGAGCTTTATCAGCTGCACTTGCTATCAATGCTTTTAGGGTTTTCGTGTACACCGAAATAATCTTGGATAAAGTTTGAGACTTTCATAAATTAACTAAATTTGAGATCGTTTTGTTTAAAAATGAGGAGTTTATCTTTTACATCCTTGCAGGCATTCCTGTATTCGAATCCAAGTCCATCACCAAACACTGGAAGTTTTGTTTTTTTCAGTTTCCTAGAAAATCGGGGAATGTCCTCGTGTTTCTGTTATCCATCATCAAATACTAGAAGTTTTGTTTTTTCCAGTTTCCTAGATAGTAGGGAAGTTTTGTTTTTTCCAGCTTCCTATATAGTAGGGGAATGTCATCATGTGTTTTTACCAACGCAAGTATTTCAATCACAAACAGCATAAAAGGACCTTGGGAATTGGGATCACCAATTACCATAGGGCACATGACCTATCTTTTTATAGCCTTTCATGTTGTTAGTGGGATATTGTATGAACTGTACCGGAAAGCAATGGGTACCTTCAGCATGAATGCTTGTTGAACAATAGACATGCGTTGTCACTATGCATATTCAATGTTAACTCTCATTTAGCCGGGTATATTGTCAATGACGAGAGTAGCAATGAAGTTAAACATTGTCCTAAGGACGTGAAGTTAAACGTATTTTGCATTTGGACAATGGTTGGGAATAACTTGACAACCTTTTTAATTACATCTTCTAAGAGAAGAATGCCACCAGCTAATAAGGAATTATGTTTTCATTATTATATATTCTTGAAATGCTGTATCCCCAATTCATTATCATCTTTGGCTAGTTCTTTTCAAAAGGTCCAAGTGTACTTCATCTTCTGTTATTGGCGCTATCTTCAGTTCTCTTCTGCGATTCTAAGTCAAGTTCATTTTTTTCTTATTGGCTTTTTCTTCGGAAGTTGAATCTCCTTTCCAAACGTTGTTCACAGCACCCCTAAGATGTCACTATGGATGTCAAAAGTTGAAGTGCTTGTACTTCCGAAATTGCAATTCTACTGGTTAACCCTTGTATTTAGTGACAAATTATTCTCTGCCTTGTGCCCTATGCCTAATAAATTGATACCTAATAAATTGATACTTAGGTTTCGAAGTTCCAACAACAATTTCTCGTGTAATAGGGAGGGTTCCAACTTCCAAGAATCTCTGTGTAATAAGGAGTAAGTTAAGAAGTGGAGAATCTCACTTCCAACAACACTCTCTCGTGTAATAGGGAGGGTTCCAACTTCCAAGAATCTCTGTGTAATTAAGGAGTGGAGAATCTCAGTTTTTTCTAGTGGAAATTAGTCTTTTAAATCTTATAAAGAATTTGTTAAAAGTTATTTTTATTTGAATTATAAAGAATTTTTTAAAAGTTATTGGGAATTTGTTAAAAGTTTTTGGCTTTTTCTTCTGAAGTTGAATCTCCTTTCCAAATGTTGTTCACAGCATTTTCTAAGATGTCATCATGGATGTCAAAAGTTGATGCGCTTGTACTTCCGAAATTGCAATTCTACTGGTTAACCCTTAATGGGAATTGTAACCCTTGTATTTAGCGACAAATTATTCTCTGCCTTGTGCCCTATGCCTTATAAATTGATACTTAGGGTTCGAATTTCCAACAAAAATCTTTCATGTAATTGATACTTAGGGTTCGAACTTCCAACAAAAATCTTTCATGTAATATGGAGGGTTTCAACTTCCAACAACTATCTCTGTGTAATAAGGAGTAAGTTAAGAAGTGGAGAATCTTAGTGTAATAGTAAAATTTAGGAAAAGTACTTGAGTGTGTTACTGTGTAAGATGCTATGCTCAAAGCGCAGAGGAAGAAACAAATTTGTCCGATAAAGAAATCAGACAGCACAGGGTTAATAACAACAGCACCTTCCACTTCATGAAAACATAACGAGCACTTGCTACCAGTAAAGTTGGTACAGGGCAACGACTTCCCTTATTTACCTAAATTGCTTTTCTTGAATGCCATATATTAAACTTAATTGTGGAGCCTCGTTTAGTACTTCTGCCGAATGGCTTGCCCCTGTAATGCCTGTAAATACCATGAAGCTGGAGGCCATGCTTTTCAATCCCGCATTTATATTATCCTGTGAGTCAACATTTGGCATTTATTGTCACTGGAGCATTTCTTTTCATTTCTATCCTTTCACTTGTGTGCTCGCAATTTGATTGGGGATTGGTGATACCCTTGCAAGGGTATATTCCCATCAATTCGCAAGTAAATAGCGAGGGAGACAATGGCCATCTCGTCAATGATACAGGCCCGACTAAAAGCATTAAGAGGTTTTGTCTTGACCGGACAGGATGGCAAAGACAAAATAATCAACCAGCTGGCAAGCAATATCATAGCATTAATTGTTGTAGAGTGGATCAGGATGTAATATACAGTCTGTATACGTTGCTGGCCAAACTAGATAAGCTTGGAAAAAATAAGAAGAATAGGTTACGACCCCACTGAAAGTGGGCCCTCCACCGAAGTCTATGGAGTTTGATTTGATGTTTACCATAGACTAATCAAGCCGGAGAAGTGGCATGAATGCATTCTTCACGAAATCCACGTTTGTGAAGTTTCGTTAGCGTACAATAAATAAAAGATGTCATGTGTGAAGTTAGCTATAGTCAATATTAGAAAAACTATGTGTATAATTTTCTATTATTAATGAGTTATAAGAAGTGTTTAAATAGTATAGTTTGAGTGGATTTAATGATTAAGAATATGTGTTTTTTTGGAGATCACATCTTAAAATCTTAAATATGTATATTACTTTTATTAATTAATTAATCATGATGTAATATTTTAAATTTAAATATCTTAATGAAAAATATCTAATTACCTACCATTTATCATTTATTAGTGGATAATTTAATTGATTTTTAAAATTATAATTATTAATTATTAAAATAATAAAAAAATATTATTTTATGTAATTGTTCTTGAAATATACAAATTATTATATATTTAAAATTTTATACTATAATATTATAATTTTATATTATTATAAATTGACTTTTACAATGTAAAATGTTAATTCTTTTATAAATATATAAGAATTTAATGGACAATAATTTATTGGTATGCAAAGTTTTTTTTAAAGTAACATAGGGATATTTAAATTATTTAATAATAATAATAAGGTCACGGCCAAGCCAGTTCACCAAATTGGTGTATGAGACCCCCTTGTTTGTGGGACAAGGGACCCCCCTCCGCCCACATACCCTACCCCCCTTTGGATTTGAACATGTGACCTTTTAAGAAGAAACACATGTTCTTAACCATTAAACCTATATTATAGCTAAATGAAGTAAGGAAACCATTACATCAAATTTTAAATTTTAAGAAACATATTATAGGATTAAATGTTTTTTATTATTTTTTTTTGTTGTTTAAAAATTTTAAAGTATAGACTTGATTACTATATTTGTTTTTTATTTTTTTTTCTAAATCTATTTTTAAGATTGTATGATGCTGACTGTTTTGGTATGGTATTATTGTAGGCAATCAATTTAATTTGATGCATCAAATTTTATGATATTGTATTAAATAAAACAAACAAACTTATTTTGCCCTCAAAATAATATTAATAATAATTTATTTTAAAACCATGTTAAGGAAAAGATGTGATGGTTTCAATTTTCTAAAAGTGTATTTCAAGATTTCATCACATCCATATATTATGTTGGTAAAGTTTTTTCGTCCTTTTTAAGCATATTGTTGTAATACATTAATTAAAATTGGATTTTATGGAGAAATTAGTGTTGTAATTCTGAAAAATAAATAAACAAAAGATTTTAATATTTAATATTTTAATTTTAATATTAATATTTATGATTAAATTTTTAAAAATAAAATAAAACAATTAAAAATGTAAGTTGTATTGTTTAAATATAAAACTCTACACTTATTATAAGTAAAAATATGTTTATATATAATAATGAAAATTTTAATATTAAAAAAAATATTTATTAAAATATATTAATATACTCAATATTTTTTTATTTTTTTGTAACTTCTAAAAGTAAATATCGATTTCAATGTCAACTCTCAAAGTTCGCTTTTTCCACATAATTGTTGAACTTTCCATATTTGCGGCAAATGTTGAAATTTAGACTTTTATGTGGTACAGTGAAAATATAAAAATTCCCATAGAAATGCCAAAATTTTGATGTAAATGGAAAATGTCTAAATTCAACATTTCTTAAGGATTTCTTAAGGGTAGGCGAAAAATAACTAATTTTATAATTAACATTTAATTGTTTAATTTTAAGGGTTAAATTTAGCAAATGGGTTAATTTTTTTATGTTTTTTCTAAAAGAAATTCTTTAATTTTCGTTTTTTTTTTTAACTATTTACCCAAATGTCATAGAATAAAATTATTTTACCTTAAAAATAATCAAAGTTTTATAGAAATTATATAAAATCCTTAGAAATTTGAATATTTTCCAAAACTATCCCTAAACATTTTACATTTTGGGTATTAAGGACTACTAAAACTAGCTATGAAATTTCATCCTTAAAATTATCCCTGGTTCACAGTACTATATACATAATAGTTTTGACATTTTGTGACTATATTTGTATTTATATTTACTTTATAACTTACACTTTACTTTTATTAACTTAAATTTATTTTAAAACTTGAAAGTGGGACCTACATTTTAAGTTATTTGGTATTGGGACTCAAACCCATAGCACCTCCCAAGGAAAAAAATGGTTTCTTTCTAGTTTTTGGTAGGGATAACAATTTTTAAGCATTTGAGCATTGTGTGAAATCTAAGTGTGTAACTTATTCAGATGAATTATGTCTAGGGTACCCAATCCCTTTGTGTAGACCAAAACATGTCTTATAGAACATTAATACTTTTTTAAATAGCTCTAGCCTATATATCTAGGGGTTCTCTTCGAGAGGCTTGTCATTCTCAATGGTGGTTGACAACCATTACAATGGAGAGTATAATTAAAATTGATTTAAAAAGAAGAAAACAAAATTCTCCTAGTGTCACTGCAAGGAGAACACCTTCTAGTGGAGGTTTTTGCAGAGGTTTTTAGTGTTACCAAATTTGGCAAAATTTTCACTCTGCTATAATCTCCTTTATTGGTTGTGGAGGTTTTAGCAGGTGTTCCATTTAACTAAAAAAAATTGGGTGGGTGGAAGTTGTAGTAGAGGTTTTTTTTTTTTGGTGTTATTTTTGTCCAAACAAATCGGTGTGTTAATTAAAAACACACACTGACACATTAATATAATAAAATGCATTGGTACATTAATATAATACAAATTCTACGGATATTAATATAATAAAAAAAAACTCTTGAGTGCATATATAACTATTGCATATTGGTTCCATCTTTTTCATCATATGCTTAACACTGATGCTCTTATAATTTCTACACGCTGGTTCAACCTTGTTTTCATATGAATCACCAGTGCATTTTAGGATTTTTCCACCCCCGACGTGTTTAAGTTATAGTTAGTCTCGATGCGATCAAGTTATCCCGAGACCTGATGCATTTAATATATCATGCACCTTGGTGTTTATGTAATTAGTACGTATTGGTATCGGTTTTTCCATGTGCAACGAAGGGTAGTGAAATTTCGAATATTCAAGGTGAGATGTCGACACCATTATTTTTAGTATGCATCAGTGCATATATTATAGTAATAGCATCGGTGCATATATACAAAAATTGTTTTTAGTGCTCCTGTGTATATTTCAAACATGAGCATCGAATAATTTTGAAACAATAAATATTATTGTACATTATATCATTTATAGAATGGTGCATTTTATCAACGTTATTATAATTAATATGCATTGGTGTGTATGACGCAACAAAACACACTGACATCTATATTATGGCACACACTCTCTAGTGAGTTCAAAAGAATACAATGTAATGATATGTATATATTTTAATTCATTTTTTTTTACAAATTTTCAATTAATCATTTCAAAATCAAATATTTGTTTATAATAATATTATTTATATTTTTGTTATTGCATTTCGATATAATGATTGCATTTTAATGTGTTATCCAACCAATTAAATTTCTATTATTTTTAATATTTAATCGGCTTGTTTTTTATGTTCCGCCCCTTCATCTTCCATCTACAAACATAGAAATAAATTGTAATAAGTATATATACATTTTTATATATAGTAGAATATACATGATTGCGTAAATAAAAAATCATACCTTAACACCAATTCTTTCATAAACAATACATATTCTTTTAAATACATGTTGGCATGAATTCTCTCAAAACTTCCTCTGTTGGCTGCATTCTACACTTTGTTTCATGCATGTTTAATACAACATGACAAAGCACAACCAATATAACCAATATAAAGTTTTTCTTTTTTTCATTAATTATAAAACAAGGGAAGTTAAATGACATAGCTACTTACAAATTGTACAACTAAACTTTCATTCTTCAACATATACTCACAACCCATACTTAACTCAATGTTTATCAATTCATGGGTTGGCTCATCTTTTTATGTTAACACCTAGTAGAAGACATCCATGAACAAGTGTAAATTAATTATTTAAATATAAATATCACAACAAACATGAAATCTTAAGAAAGATCGAAAATATAAATACTCACAAAGTTTGTGATCAACCCTTCTATTCCTTGTCGTCATGTCTTATGTGTTGAATGGATTCTATTTGTTTTTCTTTTATGCATCAAAACAATTGAAAACTAGTATTTCATGCGATACTTAAATTTGATGTACATAAAAGAATAAATAAATGATTGCATATCGTTGATGCACATTGTAGCTGGGATGGATCCTCTTGTGACACAATTATGTTCATTTCTTTTAACATCTTCTTATATACTTTTTTATACATCTCCACTGACATGTCTTGGTTTTCCCCTAGTTTGTCCCTTGGAATGTTCAATAATCCCTGGAAAAAAAAAAGATACAAAAATTACTAATATTTTTAAAAAAGTTAGATCTTGGTGCATATATTCAGATAATCTATACCAGGGCATCAATAATATCTATACGCATCGGTGTGTCAACCATACATATACACGCCAATGCAATATAATAGTGTCTTTGCAAAATTGAAAACATTTTAGAAATTTTTGTATTCATCTGATGCTTTATGAATTAAGAAAATAACGACTTCCTAAGTATTGTTTATTATGCATCATTTAACAGTGAAAAAATTTAATAAATGGCAATTTCCATATAAAAACAATATTTTTTCCATTTTAAACTCAATGGTGTGCTTT
>CBVK0103678471.1:0-11383 GCA_900067695.1 Picea abies | reverse complement strand
CTTATGTCCTTATGCTCAATAATTTAGTTGTTCTTTTATTTCTTAGTTTATTTCTTAGTTTGTTATTTTATATTTTTTTCTCTAACCCTTTACTTTACAATTGTCTTACTTAGCTAACCCAACTAAGCTTGTAAGCACCTCTGTTTTGCTCACTTAGGTGACAAAAGAGGTGCAACAATGTGTCCAAAGTATTCTAGGGTCCTAGTAAGCATGAAAAAAAGAAAGAGGAGCCCAACCTATACGAACGGTTCCACATGTAGAGGGGGTGCACACAGCCAAAATTGACCCCATTATACCAGAGATAGTTAGGACTAGATGCTATATCATAACCAACAAATTCATGAGGTCATACTACAAGGGAGAATGCACACTGGATGCATTATCAGTGGCTGAATTTTGCGCCAATTGTGCTATATTCAATTGGTGTAGTTACCTGTTGGAAGAACTACTCATGGCTTGCGAGGAAGCCTAGGAGAAGAGAGGCACCTTCACATATGGATACATTCAAGTGGACACCACCCACTGGAAGACCGTTGGCGCTAGAAGAAAAGGGTCACCTTGCAAAGATGTTTGAGCCCTGGAATTCCAGAGCGGACTCAAAGAACACAACCTTCAACAATATGGCGTTCTCCAAGTGGTATAACGTGCTCATTGACACAACACAGAGGTTGCACATTCCGCAACAGCTCCTCAACTGTAACATGAGGAACATTGCCTTCAACATGAACCAACACCATACATTTTTATGGCTGAGGTATGCCAACAGGGAGGACTTCCACTCAAGGATTATGTCATTCTACTTAGATGGGAAGGCTTTTGACAATGAGGTAATGTCATGGCGGGGAGTTAAACGCAACCCGCAAAAGTTGGGGAGTCACTATGTTTTTCCCATCGAGATGCTAAAGAATAAAGACAAAGAAGCATGGGTAGGACCAAGCTTAGGCTCAGAGGCACCGAAGAAAGAAGCTTCAACATAGATGGACTCTGGAGAGGAGGAGGAGATGCAACCACTAGAGTGGAAGTAAAGAACACTGTTGATATTCACATAGCTTTCAGAGCAAGCCCTGTTGATAGGTAAGGATGTCAATGAGATCTTGAACACTTCATTCATTATAGAACCAGTGGCTAAGAAGTTCATAACATGGGTCTCTCCAAGAAAAATTATGAACCTCCAACCCCTTTCATCCACCGTCCCTCGCACTTTCTCAGTGGTCCATGCAACCCCCATCATCCATATTCGGGATTAACCTAAGCCTGAAAGCCTTCCATACACCATCATCACTGAGCACCCTCCATCACCACCATAACAATAGTCACCACCCCTAAAAACCACCAGTCCACCCCAAACCAAGGACCGAGAGCCCATGCAACTTGATCCCCCAGAACTACCTGATCCAAAACTCCCAGAATCAAGCCCAGAGTTACTTGAGCAGAGACCGAAACTTCCTAGTCCAAATCCAAATGTACCGAAGTAGAGAATGTAGCTGACTAGCCCGAACCCTAATGGCTAGGACCAACAAATTGTACCTTTTGGGAAGAAAAAGGAAACTCAAATGGTAGAGGAGACACAAGCTCAAAGTCCCCAACACATTTCCTCAATGACCAAGGTTGAGGGTGCCCTGGGAAATGGAACTACGAAAGAAGAGCCACTCAAAGGGAAGTAGCTACTAGAGGTTCAAAACGAACCATACTCCACCTCTGGGTAGAGCACAACATCCACCCAGGAATAGATGTAGCTAGTTCTCCAGAACCCTCAGAAGTGCATAGAGTTGATGCAACTCTGCCTAGCCATAATAGAGGTTCTAACATTCCTTCCATCAAGGTTGAGGTTGAGGCTAGTGTCAGGACCATCCACAGTAGAGGAGGAGGTAGAGATTCCTTGAGAACATTCAATGACCAGTGGACTTCCACTGTAGGTCCGAGCACCCAAGGACACAATCCCTTCATCTGATGACCTTGCACAGTGGCCAATGACACACTTAGTTGGAATGATCAGAGCATCAATTGATCAACTAGAGCATAGGCTCCAACAGGTGGAGAGGTATGTAGAGTTCACAAGGGAGGAAGAGTTCCTTGCACAAGCATGCATAAAACAAGAAGAACATACAAATATCTAGGTTGAGAAGAGACTAGAAAGAGTTCAAGAAAGGCTTGTTGAATCATGGCTGAAAATTCAGAAGGTCGCACCCCAACTTCCCGAAGCCAGGGATGTAGGAGAGCTGGAGCATTAGATTGAACTTCTCCAAGGAGCATGGTCACAATTTTCCATTCACGCCAAGCATATGGAAGTGCAGTTGTGACAGACTCAACAAGAAGTAGAGAAGTAGCCTCGAAAGTTGCATGAGCAGATGGAGACGATAGCATTGGAAGGAAATAATTCCCGAGAAACACTACACAAGTGCACAAATATTTTCAGATAATTCAGTGATTGGATGGGCATCACCCCTAGGTGCAACCAAAATTTGGAGGACATGTGCACTAGAGTCCAGGTGTTGAATGAATAAGTTGCAGCTAGGATGGATTTGCTAGAGTAACAACAAAAGTTTGATCAGATTCAATAAGCGGACAATGAGTTGAATGCTCTATTTGAGGTGCAATTCGTAGCTAAAAAGGAGCTGCATGACTTCTAGCCTATCATTTAGATAGTTTACATGCAAATACATCAAGTCGATGCAACAACAGATTCTAAATGGAACTCTTTGGTCGCATCCAATCCCAAGGAGTGTATCACAGATGCGACCCAATAGTTTGTCATCGAGGCCTCACTTCTCGCCAGTAAATGGCAGGCTAAAGTTGATTTATTTCAAGAAGTTAAGAAGTGGGCCTTGGAGATGGTCCTAGAGTTGGGCCCTTCATTTGAAGAGGCAGAGGAAGAAAAAGCACAAGAAAAAGAATAAAATAAAGAGGAAAAGGAGGACAAGGGAAAACAACAGTTTTTCTTGGAAGTTGCGGAAGAGTCGAGTACTTGAATTGAGGGTGAGTCAAGGTTTGTGGTCAGAGCCTATTGGAACCTTTGTTTTTGAATGAGAATATGCGCAAGAAGGACTACAGTCCTAGTTTTGGTTTAGTACAAGTTGCGCAAGATACAGAAGAAATTGGAAAATAGAGCAAGGACAAGTAATATAAATTAGTTGTGAAAATCACAGCGCAACCCTAGCAAGGAAAAAGAATTTTCAACAGAACAAGAAAGCATGCGAGCTTAAATCCAAAATACCCTAGTTAGCTTATATATAGGGATGAATATAATTGTAAAAGGGTTGGTGTCATAATCATAAAGGTTTGTTTATTTTTGAGAAGTCGGGGTTGAGTCTTGAAAATGTAAGTTGTAAACCATTTTGGGAAATAGAGGTTTGCGACATGGGTCCAGAGCCAGGAGTATGTAACAGAGCACTACACTGTATCTTTGAAGTTGTAATTGAGAAATATATGAAGATAATATATGAATAAGGATCCAAAATTTCAAAATATGTTGCATCATTTTATGTTTATACTTCTGCATTGTATCTTTACAGTACTTCTTTATGCTTCATAAGTTCCACAAGATGTTTATGTGTTTGAATGCTTTCCACAACCTAAGTAGCTTCATTTATTGTGTACATGAGTTTAGATATGTTCTGTATTTAGTTTGTTGTGCGCAATATCAGGATGAATCTTGAAGTAACTGTGAACTCTCCTAAGTATTTTCCTTTCCCTTCCCTATCCTTTTGTCTTAGTCGCGCTTCGGGTGAGACTTCTTCTCTTTGGAGGAGATGGAAATGCCAATGCTCTAGACTACACAGTACCTTTTGTTGGTAACCTGAGAAGGACCCTAGTCTAATCAATATTGCACCAACACTCCTTCTATATTTTGAGTGAATTCAAGGGTGATGACATTTTCAAATCCTTGTAAATTTTCAAAGAATACCTCCCATCCCACATCTTGAAAGATTTGATAGGCCTCGGGATGGCTACACAACAAGTCAAGTGACTCAGGCTCATGGAGGAAAAATTCTCCTTCGATTGTGGATGAATGAATGCTTATTGGGTTGTTTTCTGTGGATTTTTCAATAGGGAGAGTTGCAGGAATGGGCGTGTAGTCGCAGATCGAGGAGGGATTACTAAATTTGGAAATTTGATGGTGTCTCGGTTTCATGCCATAATTAGTAATAATTATGAATGATGGAAAAGTCATGTCATAATGGAGAGGTGGTTTGATGTAATAGGCAATATGGAAAAGGTAATAAATATGACACATGGTAAGATGGTGTGCCCCCCCAACTAAAGGTGGAATCCTTCCTCGACTGATGTGGCAACGCTGGTCTAGATGTTACCTAAAATTCAAATTCATGTAGGCAAGTGGAAAGGATGTACATGTTGGGTTCTTACCATAAAATGCATCTGACGTGTCATCAATTGAATGTAACTAGCGGTTGGAGCATCAATAATAATGATGAGAATAACAGGAACAAATAGTTTGGTTGAGTTGGCAACATTAGTGGTTGAAGTGTGGCATATAGAGTGTCAACCACCAACATGATGGTTTTCAACTGAAACCCATATAATTATGCTCTAAAGGAGTTTTCACAGTTAGATTATTTAACAATTTGTTTTTTTTTTAACATGAACTATGTAACTTGTGGTGCAGGAAAATGTTTTTCTTCCCCATCGATCTCAAAATCTGAATCTGAAACAATGTGAGAAACAAATGAATCCTTAAAAAGGGGTTGGTGATACAACTGAAGATGATGTTCGTTGGGAAGTAGAGAAGTGTGTGATTCGTCTATGGTTGTGATATTAATAGTCCCATTGTCGAAAATTGTGTCCACTTCATACATACCTAGCCATATGGTACAAAGTTTTCCCTTAAAGTCCTTAAATCTGGAGTCATATAATAGTGCCCAATCACCTTTCTAAAACACCTTCCTTTTAACAATTTTTTCATGCCACTTGGCATGTTGTTTCTAAACAATATCAATATGATGTATGGCGGTCAAGCACATCTCATTCAACTCATTGAGTTGGTCCAGGCGGTGTTTCTGTGCTATAGTTAAGTACATGTTTACTTCTAAGGTAGTCCTCAATGTTTTAATTTCAAATAAAATGGGAAAGATGAGACTCTTACTATACACAAGTTTAAATGGGAAGAAACTTGTGGTATTTCTCCATGTTTTCCTATAGGAATTAAGAGCCTCTGGTAGTCTCTCATTCCAATCACTATGGTGACTATCCATAGTTTTGGTGAGATGCTTCAATAACTTTATTAGTGCATTCCACTTTCCCATTCTATTGTGGACGGTAAGGTAAAGTGATCCTATGGAAAATATTGTGCTTTTTAGTGAGCTCTTCAATAAACTGGGAAGTGAACTATGGCCCTCCATCTGTAATTATTTCCTTTGGCATTCTGAAGTGAGAAAATATGTCTTCAAAAAAAAACTCTGAAACAACATTTTCGGTGGCTCAGATGAGTTCCTTGGCTTTGACCCACTTGGTAACATAATATGTACAAACCAAGATGTAGGAATTTTGACAATATGGGGGGTTGATAAGCCCCACAAAGTCAACATCCCACTTCTCTAAGTATTCAATAACAAATTGATATTTTAACAACATTTCATCTAATGAAATTGGTTGGCCCATTTATTGGCAACTGTCACATCCCTGTACATACTTTTTGGAATCCTGGTACAAAGTGGATAAAAAATATCCCATGCAAAGTGCTTTGCTCCATGTCCTTTTATCAACAAAGTGTCCACCACAAGGATCATCATGGAAATCCTTCAGAATTCCATGGAAATTATATTCTCTTATGCAATGTCGAATCTCATGATATGTCCCAGTGTAAAAGAGACAACCTCCTACCCAAGAATATCAGACATTTTGTTGAATAATATTTCTTCGTTCTCTAGGAGAAAGGTGGTGAAGTAAATTTCCCGCAACAATATAGTTAGCAATATCCGCATACCACAATGAGTGAGTAGATACTGTAAAGAGATGCTTGTCTGGGAAATAATCGTCAACATGATAATCATCATTGTTCTTGGTAATCCTAGAAAGGAAGTCCACAACGACATTATCCTTTCTAGGTTTGTCCACAATAATGATGTCAAATTATTGCAATAAAATAAACCACCTAGTAACTTTACCATTGGTGACATGTTTATTCATTACATATTTAATTATGGAGTGATCAATATGTATAAAAACTTGCTAGCATGTAATATAATGCCAAAATTTATTAATAACATGTACAACAACAAAGAATTTTTTTTAGTTACCATATCATCTAACTCAGCAGGAGTCAAATTCTTGTTGATGTAGTAGATGGAATATGGGTTTTTTTACTCCTACTATCCTAATATTCCCCCAATGCAAGTGTTAGAGGCATATGTAGAAATATGCAATGACAAGGTCCAATCAGGTCCACGTAAGATATGGTTTTAAGATAAGCGCTTCTTCAGATTTGTAAAATCATTTTGGCACTTTTTAGTCCATATAAATTTTGTGTCCTTCGAAAGTAATAAAACTATAGGATATGCAATCATATAATAATTTTCAATCAAAGAATCATAATAAATTTTTTTCCCAAAATGCTATGCACCTCTTTTTTTGATTTCAGAGGGGGGATTCTTAAGATTACCTCAATTTTGGCCGGATCCACCTGTATCCTTATAGAAGAAAGATAATGTCCAAGTACAACTCCCTAATTCATCATCATGTGGAATTTTTCTTTGCTCAAAGAGAGATGAGTTTGTTTGTAGTTTTTCAACACTTTTTCAAGATTATCCAGAGCCCTGTCAAATGTATTGCCAATGGGCATGAAATCATCCATATAAATCTCAAGAGAGTCATTAAACAAATCTAAAAATATTCCCAATATAGCTCGTTAGAAGGTAGTGGGTGAATTAAAAAGACCAAAAGGAAGGGCTTGGTATGAAAATGTACCCCAGGGGAAAGTGAAGGTAGTTTTTTCCTAGTCTTTAGGAGAAATCTAGATTTGGTTATATCCACTGAGCCTGTCAAGAAATAAAAAAACATTCTTACCTGACAGGGCATCAAGGACTTGGTCAACAAAAGGTAATGGGAAATGGTCTTTTGTGTCTTTATTTAACTCTCTATAGTTGACACAAATCCTCCATTTTTCATTTTTCTTAGGTACAATGACCAATGGGGATACCCACTAACTATCTGATATTAGGTAGATGAAGTTGAAGTTCAATAGTCTCCGGAGTTATTCTTTTTACAATATCTTTCAAGGCTAGGGTCATAATCTTATTTTATATAAATGTGGTGGGTGCACAAATTGGGGTATATGCCCTTCATATTAGTGTAATCCCATGCAAATGCCTCTTTTTCTCTTGCAACAACTGAACTAGCTATCCTATTTATGAGGGAGATAAATTTGGATTAATGTTTAATGTTTTTTCGGGCTCGATACCAATCTAGACACTCTTATGGATTGGGGATGTAGGTATCAGCTTTGAAATGAAATCATCAACAAGAATCTCTTGGTCGGGTCTATTCATTATAGAATCTAAGAGCTTGAATGCTTGTTGGGTAATGGATGGGGGGTTACTAATAAAACTATTAATAGTATTTTCCTCCATATCATCCTTGAAACAAAGAGCCTTGCTGATTATGAGGATTGGTTGTATGCCACCCTCTTCTGGTTTAAATTTATCCTGCAAGGGGCTTTCATAGTTCACACTTGGTTTGGTAGGGGGTTATAGGACGAGGCTATTTGTATCTTTTCCATCAAATATAATCATAAAACCTGAACTGCAACTAATAAACACTTCAGCAGTAGAAAACAAAGGTTTTCCTAAGATCAGGGGGTGTCTTCCTAAACAGGTTTTAGGATACAACACCAGGAATGTCAGCTGAGTATTCCTAAGATTCCATGGACATGATGATGTCTTATAGAACCCCTTCTAGTCATATTTTGGATCGATCAACTAGTTCCAACATAGTGGGGATAGGTCGTATGTTGCTAAGTCCAAGAAGTTCTACGATTTCTTTGGTTATGATATTTATTGCAATTCCCAGATCAACAAGCATGTTTAGAATAATCATTTTTCCTATCTGGAAAGTTACTACTAGATTCCCATGGTTGTCATATTTAGTGGGTGGGGTTTTTCCAATCATTAACTTTGACAACTTTCCTGCCACATGAACTATGGGTGGATATTTGGGTTTCCTACTAGGATTTTTAACACACAGTTCCCTCACTGGTTTGGTGTAAATTAGACATATTTGATGGCTTGTAACAATGGTATTCTAACACACAAGGTTTTCAATTCTCCTATAAAGTCAAACTCAGGTGGTGGAATGATTATGGGTATTGTTAATATTTATGGATATGGAGTAGTTTATGTGATAGTAGGAGTAACATCTTAAGTTTCAACTTGTTTATCGGTATTTTCAACATGAATTATATTAGTGTGATGTTTTTGTGATTTCTCATGAATTGGGGTTGTTTATCAAGGTGAATTTAGTTCCTCATGTTTAATAATAACATGTGATGTCCCTAAGTTTATTACTCTTACTGATATCAAGTGTATGCCATTGGATTCAAAAGAGGAGATGCAGTACATAGGAAACATGGGTGTTTCAACTTGTTGAATTGATTTTCTATTTGGATTCAGTGTAGGTTGTACACGAAGTTGGGTTCATAGTGAAGGATTGGTTGGTAAAAACTTTGATGGAAGTAGAAGCTACTGCTACTATACTGGTAGTTGAGTTTGCATGGGTAACTTCCCTCCTTCAAAAGGAGAACCTGTACATCCTTGAGGCCATGGAAAGGTCTGATTTTGGTACTGCGACCAGGGTGTGGGGTATTGAATCTAGGGAGGGACAAGAATCTGCCATTGATTCAAAGGATATTGAATTTGTTGTGGAATATAAGGATTATACATGTTTTTCCAAGTATTGAAAGATGAGGATGGGTATTGAGTCATATATGGTAGACACGCTTTCCATGGCTTCTTGGAGATGAAATATGCTTTCTTAGTTTCTTTGCTTGATCCCTAGAATAATGATTTCATTCTCGAAAATGATGGGATGAGTCTTGTTGGATGGTATAGTTCACAAATTCCACATAAATCCATGCTATCAAGTGGACATTCCTTACATATATGCTTCTCTCTTCACTTGGGAAAAAATATTGCCAGTTCCTTTTTTGCTTCAACCTGCTTTTGTTTTACCTATAGTATATACAATTGCATAATTAAAGAGCTAAGGTTTCCATTCTTGAAATTAAAAAAAAAAATACCAATTTCTACCATGCTTACTCCACCATATTTTGATCCTTGTATCCTAGCAGAAGTGTCTCATGCTTGGGTTCTTCCACTTGATGACCCCCTTGAACTCCTTAGGCATAACACAACTATGTTGTCGTAAGGCTCTTTTGATATGTCTCACTTGCCCATTAAACTCAACATGTCTAAGAAGACGTCTCTCATTCCCCGGATCATAATTGTCTTCTAGATATCTTTTTCCAGGTCACTATGTTTATACCTTTTCAAATTATATTGGAGGCATTCAACATAGTCCTCCAAACTCTCTTCCTCCTTCTGGGACATATTGAAAATTTCCTCTCTCTAGTCTCTTGTTTGACAATAGTCTTGATATTTCCCTATAAAAGATTGTTTCATGTTGTCCCAAGAAGTAATGGAATCACCATCGAGGCCTATAAACCATATTAACACAAATCCCTTCAGGGTAGCTGGGAACAACTTCAACTTTTGATCATTTGAAGTGTAGTCATAGCTTTGACACATAACGAAAAATTTCAAAAGGAAGGTATCTGGGTCTTCGTTGGTCAGACCATGAAAATTCAGAAGAGCATAGAGAGGAATATTTTTCATTGGTGCTTGTATAGGAATGTCTCTATTTGGGAATTTAAAGGTGGATACTATACTTTATGTATTTACGTTTATCATATGCTTATGCCAAAAAATGGGGATCCTTTCTCAATCTTCCTCGGGAATATATTCTAGTTGTGGGAGATCTTCTAATGGTTGCTCAGGGTTCCCTGCGACACTCCTATGGTATGGAATGGGGTTTTTGAGGGTTTGATTGACCTCCAACCTTGAGTCTTGATACCCATTATTTTTTCTGTCTATATCCTCTAAGACCTCTTTCAAATCTCAAAATTTAGCTTCTGCTACCACTGTATATGATTCAATATAGATAGAGGGATGAAAATTGATCCCTTCTCGAGGTTTGATTGATTCAGATTTTATGAGAAGAACAAAATGAATACAAATTATTAAAAATGGTTAACCAAAAATAACAAAGATACAGTAAAACTAGTTTTCTATTCAACAAAGAAATAAGCTGAAACTATAAAATGCAGTAGAAAAAAAGATTATTGGATGCCTGTTGCATGCAGTCAGGGTTGAGCTCTGTTGGTGTCAACTTCTATCATATGTTTGAGGTTTCCAATAATGGTGGGAAATATGGTTGAAGGAGAGCCACGTTGAAGACTAGGTGCATGCCAAGGAAAGGGGGAATGTTGAGCTCAAAAGCATTGTCACCCACAACCTTGGTGATGGTGTATGACCCATAACGGAGTGGGCAAAGCTTCTGATGGGGCCCTATAAGGTGTTATTTATGAAAGTGCAACCAAAATTTGTCTCCCATCTGAAACTTATGTGGCACCCAATGTTTATCATGGCGCTTCTTGTACTTGGAATTATACTTATGTAGAATATCCTAAACCTGTTAGCGGATGTGCTGGATCTGCTCAATGAACCAGGTGGATTGTCAGCTTCTAGTGGAATAGGGGATGAGTTGGCTGAGATGGTCACCATGGGTAGTGAAGCATCCATGGGGCCCAATGGTTGGAATCCCAATCCCACCTGAAAGGGGTTGTGGCTAGTTGAGCTATGCAGGGCTCGGTTGTAGCTATGTTGGACATAAGGAAGACTTTCATCCCATGTGCAGGGGTGCTTTGAATTGTACATGTGCATGATATGTACAATCATCCGATTGAAGACCTCAGTTTGGCCATCTGTCTGGGGGTAGAAGGAAGTGGATTTGGTGAGCTTGGTATCTAGCAGTGACCAGAGGCTCGACCAGAATGTGTTGAGGAACTGACTGTCATGGTCTGAGATAATGGTTTGTGGGATCCAAAAATGTACCCATACTCATTCAAAGAAGATCTTGGCAGTGTATTCTGCTGTGATGTTCTTCTTATAGGTAGCTATAATCACCATCTTGGAAAAGTGATCAACAACCACAAAAACACAGTCATTTCCCCTCTTGGTGGACAAGAGGCCCAACATGTAGTCCATTGAGATGGATTCCCCCGACCTATCAGTAGTAGGTAGATGTAAGGTAGCTAGAGAGGTAGTGGGGGGCCCAGAGGGCCCATAGTGATAATAGTGGAGGTCATTCAATGTAA
>CBVK0103678470.1:0-17430 GCA_900067695.1 Picea abies | reverse complement strand
TTATATACAACATGACGTTTCCATAAATAAGGTTGGCCCAAAAGAACATTACAAACTTTGAGAGGAGCATCATCACACAGTACCTCATCTTTGAAGGGCTTGATGTCATATGATAGTCGACACTATTGGCTGACGTGGAGATCACTTCCTTTGTGGAGCCATCCAATGGTGTAGGGTTGTGGGTGCAACGCTGTCAGAAGGGCTAGCTGCTTGACGACCTCTGCTGAGATGAGGTTCTTCTAGCTACCTCTATCAACGATGAAGTGAAACAGGGTGCCTTTTACCCACATCTGTGAATGGAAGAGGCACTCGCCTTCTTCTAGATCATCTGGTTCAGCAGGCTAGAGCTTGATGGTAGAAACAGTGGCACTAGGTTATGCATAAATGATTCATATTCCGCTTTCTGGTTCTAACTCAGAGTTGGAACCCACATCTGATTCATATGCTTTCACTCCGGCCACCAATGACTGATTTCAGTGACATTCAACAGTGTTATGCCAAGGGCTCTTATGGAAGTCACATCACTTCCCGGTATCTTTGTTTGTCTTTCTGGTGTCCTTCTTTTCTTGCGGCTTAGACTGGTTGTCCTGATACTGCCCATATTTTTTCTGTCCTTTTTTCTATGGGTTGGGGCCGCCCCTTCCTGGCTTTTGCTGTGAGGGGTTCTGAGGCCCAAATTGTCATGTCTTTTGTTTGAGCTTCTGCTCGATTTTGACAGCATATCGGTAGGTCACGCCTAAGGACGAGATGTATAGAAATTCCATTTCGGTCTAGATGTATCTATGTAGAGAACCGTGATACTTGAGCACTAGATGTCTCTCCAAATCTTTGATACCCAGCTTGGTGCACAAGGTATGGAAGATATTTGTGAACTCTAGCATTGCTTGGTCTCTTTCTTGCCATAGTGTGGTCCATTTGGTATACAAGTCATCATAACTTCTGATAGGGTAGTATTATTCCTTAATAACATCCCTAAAGGATTCCCAGGTGGCTGCAACTGTAAATAATGAGGGTCCCTCTGTTTCCTTTTACTCACAGAAATTTTCCCACCAATATTTGACATGGGGAATGGTTTTGAAGAGTGCAAAAGTAATCTTTTCTATATTGGAAAAGTTATGGATAGAAAAATACCCTTCTAGTAGATTCAACCACTTATATACAACATGTATGTATATATGACCTTAAAATATAGGAATATCGAAGTTGATTTTTACCTTGAAGGGGGCGACGCCTCCGCTCGAGGAAGATGCATCGCTTGTTGGTAGACACCAAAGGATTTGCACAAAACTATCCATCATCTCGTTCCTCTGTTGCATGCAGGCTTCCTCAAGCAAGGCTTTGAAAGGATCTTCTATCCCATCATATTTATTTTCTCCTTCCATGAGAGGTCATTTGGGTGTGAGAGATTTTTTTCTCAACATAAACAAGCTCAAGACCCAATTCTTTGTACCTTGACCTCTTTGGGGACATGCATTAAGACGACAAGGAGCAGACTGCTTTGATACCATTGATCCAGATTTTATGAGCAGAACAAAATGAATAAAATTTATTAAAATATTCTTAACACATAATTACAAAGATATAGTAAAATGGGTTTTCTATTCAATAAAGAAATAAGATAAAACTATAAAATGCAGCAGAAAACAAGCTTCCTGGAATGGTGGCGGTTTATCTCTGAGAAGAGATGTGAAGGCTTCCCTCATTCACAAGAAGGTGATTACAATGTGGCTCTGAAGGCCTTTTTACTATAAAAAGTAATGTCAAAAATCCTAGACATCCAAAAACCTAACCCAAGGAGATGAAGCACCAAAAGTCATGTGGGCCCTGTTTGGCCAAGTTAGTAAATCAACTTTATGAGGTTGTAACTTTTGCATACAATCTCCATTTTAGGCACACAATAGCCTGTTGGAAAGGTATCGTCGAGGAGATTCATTTTGGGGGCTCAATAAGAGACTTTGGTGATCATTGGGAATATCTATCCTGAAAAAACTTCATTTAGGCCCTCAAAATGGCCCCAGAAGTTAAAAACTGCTAAAAATAGTAAATTGCCAAAATTGTCAGAAAACTGTTTTGAGCGAGTTGGAAAAGGTGGGTGGCCACAAATATCCACCTAGATCATCAATATTCCAAAAAATTGGCCTTGAGGAACATGATTCTACCTTTGAAATCAACTCCTGAATGAATTTGACTCCTCCTTAATGATGGTTTATTTTTCCACCACAACCCCTTCTACCTACAAGATTAATATTTTTGGGGGCATCACGTTCTTCTCCTGATTTATTCATGCAACCTACATGTTTTGAATAATTATGAAATGCATCAAAAAATAATTTCAGTTGTATTCTTGTTCCTTAATAACATCCCTGACAACAACACCAATATGATAATGTATTTAATTGTCTAATTAAAATAACTCAATCACCTAATACATTAATTGTCAACTTGGGGTACGTCCTTTTATTGCAAGGTTATTATGCAAGATATATGTAAGAAACAATTTCCTAATTGGAACTATCCAGTAACATGAAAACATAATCTTGACAATTAAGAACAGACTACAAGCTAGAATCCACACTTTCTGAAAATAAAACACTCCCGATGTATTGGAAATCACACTTTCTTAAATGAAACACACTCACACTGCTTTAAATTAAAATCACTCTGCTGTAACTGAAATCACTCTCACACTTGCATGAATAAAATCACTATGGAAACCTCACTCTGCATACTTGTGCTGGAAATGAATCACTTGCTGAGAATAAAATAAACTGCACTCTTACTTGAGAAATGAAACAAATTGCACTCTTGCTGGAAACAAAACAAACTTACTCCTTGCAAAATAAATCCATTTGAATTGAATGGAAACACACCTTCATGAACAGATTAATCTAAATCCAATTAAAAGAGAACCTCTTATAAAATAACTGGATAAAATTAACCTTCCAATCTAGTCGAGTCTCATTATTTCATCAGTACAAAATCAATTAAGATCAATTGAATCACCAAAATGGTCCTGTAACAACAACAACCATTGAAATGAATCTTATTCACAATATATCAATGCTATAAATGAGTAACAAAAATATGCATCTGTATTAAAACACTCACAGTCGTTAGCAGGTAATAGTAACTACAACAATGTAAATCTTTGTTTATAAAGTAACACACACACAATAATAATAAAACAAGTATACCGACTAGTATAGTAACAACAACCCTGCTAAAGAGGAGGGCCCTTCCTCCTTAGCAAGGGTTGGAGAAAATACATAAACTATGACTTAAATTAACATGAATTGAACCACACACTTGTTGAGTCTTTTATTGATCAAAATAGGGAATTACAAATGCAGGTGTTGTTACTCATCGACCATAATGACTGCTAAAAAGAACTATACTATCATGAGATTGAAAATGCTATGTTTTTAAAGGCTCCCTCTTCTCAAATGATATTAGAAAATCGATTATTAAGAATATCCTTGAGAATATTTTGATTCTCAAGATGTTCAATAAAGTCTAAATAAGAAGATATTCAATATCTTTTACAACTGGTCATAACAATATATAATTAATTACAAATCTTTCTCAACAAGTTGTCCCATAATTTATAATGGAAAAAATGACTCATGACAATTACAATAATCACGACTTTTTAGAATAACCACATCATCAAGAATATTATTTCCACAAGGGACTTGCATGGATCAATATCTCGACAAGTATCAACATGAATGATAACAATATCCAAATCATATCGTCAGTCTATTGGGAGTAACAACACCTTGGCGTAACAAATTCCTGTAGCAGTCGATCATCCTGTAGGAAGCTCTTAACACTTTGTCAGTTAAATACTTAGAACAACCATTGTCCTTCTTAGATGCAAGCAAGACTTAATGAATTGAAGCAACATATGCACTTAGCATACCTAGACAAAAAGACAAGATATTTGATAGTAATGGTTATGAAAAGGATATGAATGATATAAGGAAAGTAGGTGAGATAGTAAGAAAAAGGTGGAAAAAATATATCAATTCTTGAACCCAACACCATGCTAAGATATTTGACTAGGATCAATGAATTGAAATACCAATTGGCTACTAATGGAACAATGGTGGAGGACCAAGAGTTAATGTCCATTGTTTTTAGGGGACTTTCTCCTTTAGGGATTCATTTTGTTTAGGGTGTTTGTACTTGAGAGAATATTCCAAATTTCCCAAATCTTTGAGTTAATCTTGTGTAGGAAGAAATAGATTGAATTATTTTTCAGAGACACAAGGGGAAGTATATTCTATTAGCCTCATTGGGAAAAACAATATGTGTATAAATAAAGGTTAAAAGAAGAAGGATGGTATACAAAATTGAGTAAGGTGATGTGTTTCCTATGTCACGAGATGGGATGTTATTCCATATAGTGTACATTGACGAAGAAGGGAAAGGATATAAATTGGTTGAATTGAAAACTGTAGTAGGTGTTGTAATATCCTAGCTTCGACCCTTGAACTTGATATTGTTTATATTTTAATTATGCTTTCCAATACTATGTTTATCTTCACACCATGAGGTAGTTGTCATGGTTATTTTTAAAGACATATAAACATGTATGTTTTGATTTTAATGAAAGGTTCAAAGGATATCTGAGGTAGAGAACCTAATGGGATATGTGTCCGCTAGAGGGGAAAGGTAAGGGGATCCAATGGGATTAAATTATGTCTCAGGATCTCGTCATATCCTATCTGTAACCTTTTCCACATGATTGTCCTATTTCCATTTCATCCTAATGTTTATGCTAATTAAATTAAGAGTCTAGTGAAATGATTTAATTACTTCAAGTAATTGTCTCCTATACTCTACTAATTACCTCCTGTATTGAATTAACCAAATCCTAGCATAAAGGAATAAAGAAAGGAATGGGGAGATCCTCTCCACTCACACACCATTCATTTATGCAAGGGAAGGAAATTCATACGGGGAGATAGGAGCATGAGAAAAAGAAACTTCTTGAAGAGAAAATGATGGTTTTCATGAAGACAAATTAGCCAAAATCTAATATGATCCATTGAGATATGAAAGTGGGATTGTTGCGTAACATTAGGCACTGATATTGAGTAAAATATACCTTTATAAATTCCTGTACATTGTTTTCCTTTTGGGTTGTTCAAGAGTCCATGATGTACTCTCCAAGAAGCCACATATTGCTAGAAATGAAATCTAAAAGTTGATAGTGATTTGGGATCTTGCTAGACATATTGAAGACAATAGAGAGGAAGAAAATTCTTGAGGCATTAAATACTAGAGAATGGGATAGATTTATATGTTGTATGGGGTAGTAGAATGAGATCCAAGAGTTGGTCTAACTAAAATATTGAATAAACAACCCAATAATGGTTTGTATTTGATTGGTCTTGGAAGATTTTGGGAAAGGAAGGAATAAATTGGGAGTCTTGAAAAAGTTTTATTTTTCTTTATTTTCCCTTATTGTATCATAGCACAACATAGGGGTGATAGATAAAAATTATTTTCCTATGGTTAGGAGGGAAATTTCTCATGCCCAATCAATTACCTTGGAGCTAAATTTGTGAAAATATAAGTGTATTTATTCTTCTCTTTGGTTATGATTTATTTCATTTGTGATGAATAATATATTTTCATTATTTATCATGAGAGAATGCTATGAAAATCCCATATATATTAGTGGGTGAAATGGATGCTCCTATAAACAATTAGTTTGTAAGACATGCAGGCAAATGCATTCGAAATTCTAGTATGCCAAATGTTTTACAAAAGGACTATTTTAAAAAATGATTTATATTTTCATTTTAATTTTGATAATGAAATTTTGTAATCCTCATGGAACTCCCTAATGACATTATAAGAAGTTTTCTTTTAAAAATATTGGAAATATGGTGCCTTTTTCCTATAGGTGTACTTCATCTTTCTAGGTATTTTCTGAGTGTAGATGAGTATGATTTTTGGTATGAACTCTCTTGAATGGTTTGGAAGGGTTATTTTATGTATAATTTTTTTATTTTTAATCCCTAAAACACTGGTTTTGAATGGAAGACTTCCTGTATATTTTAAAACCCTGGTTTTAAGTTTTATAATCATTTTGGGATGTGCACTCTACTTTTATGAAGGATAGTAGTGACTTGGTCACTCCTTTACTTAATAAATCCAATGAGAATACCTCAAAGAAATGTTTTTTCCTTCACAATACCTATGATTATGTCTTGTAGTGGCTGATTTAGCCCTGTTTTGATGTTTTTTGGGTTTTGAGGATTGGAATGATGGCCTAAGGGGTATTAACTATCATGAATGAAAAAATAAAATTTGAGAATGATGTTAAATGATATATTTTATTGATTATAAAACTCCCTTTTTAACTTTCATTTTCCTCCTTGAAGAAAGGGATACTCAAATCCCCATACCCTTGACAAATGGTGTTTGTTTTACATGGAAAGTTCTATCATTTAATGTGAATTTTCTTAAGAGGTTATGTGAGATGTACATGTTTTTTATGGATTGGTTTGTACTATGTTTTGGTCTTCTATTGGCCTCTTAAAGAAAGGGGTATTTAGTTTCTCCATATCTCTGAAGCTTTGCATAAAATTTTAGGTAACCATTATAAATGAGATTAAAGTTTTTTTTGTGAGATATTAATATTTTTAATGTGATGGTTAATAGTATGTGTTTTACTAAATTATATTGGTGCTTATTTTATACATTTATTTCATTTTGTGTCACTATGTACATGTGAATGATGATGCAAGAAGCATGTAGATTAAATAATAATTTCCTTATATTTATTATGACCTTAAGGATCATGGAATCACACTTCTAATAAATTGTCAAGGTGATAAATGCATGAACCTAAGGAAATTAATCCTAAACCCTAGAAATGTCCTCCTTAAAAGAGGAGAACAAGGCTTACACTAAGAGATTGTAGGAATTTGATGAACTTTTAAGACAAAGTTAGTGTGTGGAACACATTATTATGCTTGTGGTTTTATGCCATCTATTCTTAATCGTCACCATCTTAGAAAGGTGTTATGTGGCATATTGTGAAGTGATAAGCTCTAATTGAGTGGAGAGCTTGAATCTTGATTGTGTTGTCCAAGAAAATTCTTATCTAAAACATGCATTTAAATACTAAAAACTTGACTTATGTTGATTAGCGTATGACAAACAATGTCATATTAAGCAAGAGGAACAATTTATTTTGTAATATTTTCTTATCTAAAACATGCATTTAAATACTAAAAACTTGACTTATGTTGATTAGCGTATGACAAACAATGTCATATTAAGCAAGAGGAACAATTTATTTTGTAATATTCTTATCTAAAACATGCATTTAAATACTAAAAACTTGACTTATGTTGATTAGCGTATGACAAACAATGTCATATTAAGCAAGAGGAACAATTTATTTTGTAATAATGTTATATGATTTAAATTTGATTTACATATTTCTACCATCAATAAAATATTAGTCTAGTAAACCTTGTATTGATGTTGCTATTGAAGTCACATTACAAATTGGTATCAAATCCATTGGTTACAACACTAAGGGTTGTATGGAATCAAAAGATATGAAAGAAAATGTTTTTTGTGCCATTGGTTATAACATTAGAGGTTTCATGGGCCCAAGGAAATAAATGATGTGATGAAAATCCTAATAATAATAGTTTTGGGAATTATCATGATGGATAACTGAAGCTTGACATTCCTTTACTCATACTCTATTTACACATATCTCAATGAATCTTACCATACCTAGAGTTCCTTGATGGAAACGACATGTGTAAGATACCAATATGAGGTTTGATAAAATTGCATGCATAGGCTTTGCCTTATGTATAATATGAATATAAATGTTTTCAAACTTGTTTTCACGCCTAAGGAATACAACTAACATACAAATGTTATACATTTGTATGAGAGGGGTGTTGAAAGAAAACTATTTTAACAAGTTTCATACAATTTCTAAATTTTCCCCAACACAAGATCCCTACATGAAATGTTTTATTTAAAGTAATTATATTTAATAGTTTGAATATGGAAGATACTGTATAGAGTTAGAAGGTATCCATGAAACTATACTTTCAATTAGCAACATTGCATACACTTCACAATCATTGGAATTTTATTCATGACAATGATATAAATGCTAAAAAAATATATGAATGCAAATGCATATTCATAACATGTCAACAAATATGGTGTGAACTCTTGATGCAGTTTAATGGATACAAGAAGTTTAAAGAGTTTGACAAATAATATCCATGCGTCTCCTTGAAGTTGTTGTCTTGCATGATGGGAAATAAATGTGGTTTTCCTATAACAATGGATATTATACATCATTGAAAATGATTCCATCTAAGGCTACCAACATAGAGATACCTACTAATACTACATGAATTTTTAATTCATGTTGTTGAATCCTTAGTGATATGAATTGTAAATTGACATGGTTGAAAATAAATGCTAATCTCATGTCCTTGTGAATGTGAACGTGGCATAAATAATGATGCTACTAAGAAATTTTTCATTTTGGTTAAGATGTCCATATTGATTTGTTTCCTAAAATACTATAGATGTTGCAATAAACAAGTATTGCTATGAAACTAATGAGATATGTGACTCTAGTAAGGTAGGAAAACCATATGGATAACACTTTTGAGCATGGGAAATGGAAGAAATCCCATAAGAAGAGAAAAAAAAATGTTTGGATAGTTAAAAGATAGGTATTCTGATAATGTTTAATTAGATTGAATATGCTTTCTATGTTTGATTAGTTCTAATGAATTTGACTATGCTTGATGGAGAAGAATAAAAATTCATTGAATATACTTAATATGATGACTCATTTTGTTTTAGTTTAACTATGAGGATTATTTTTATTGTTTTTGATATACTAAATACATAAAAGAAGGAAGACAAGTACTAAGAGATGTAGAGTATGACATCATTACCTTTTCATATTTAAAAAATGAGCTAGGATGCAACTGGAATCAAATCAGAAACTTGATTATGTGACTTGTACATGAGTTAATGACTTGGTTTCACCCTATGGTGCAGCTTGGCATATTTTTTAGATCCATATTTGACCATATGATCATATTTGAGCACATAAGGATACACAGGAAGAGGTCTTGTTGACAGACAAAGGAGCTCAAAGTGTATAGGTTTGAATACTTGTGAAGAATGGATAACAAAGGTATTTGATATAAGATCTAGAGAAAACGTCATCTTGTTTTAGGAAAGAATTTGATTCCTTAAGAGAAGGAAAGGTAACCAAAATGAAGGTTATAGAGCATGAAAGGAATAATGTTTGCATAAGGAAAATTCCATTGAAAGGTTTGGATGGTATAGGGACTCTACTAAGGTGAAGAGGAAATGTACCTTATGAATGAGATGGGTGGACCATCTTATTATATAATATTTGTGTATTCTTGGAAGAGTTGTAGGATATAAACTAGCATCTTATGTATATAAAGGAATGAAGCACTCCACTATAAGGAATTGTCTTCTAAGGAAGAGTATGAGGTAGAGTGGAACTTAGTTGAGAATTATCCAGTGGAATGCATAAATACTTGTAGAGTTGTATAAGGCTTAAATACAACTGTAGATGAGGAAATTATAATTTGGTATTGGCTATCAGTTCTTAAGAAAAATGGAGAAGAAAATCTCAAAATGGTATTGTAATGTACTCAATACCCTCAGTGATCTATTGAGGATATGGGGTAGTTTTTTAAAGCCACCAATTCCATTCCAAATTTATTTCGATGATACCTTTCCTCATTGTCCTACTATTATTAATTAATGCATGCAAGCATGACAATATAGACTTATGCAAACACAATTAAATCATTCAATGAACAATGGAACCATAGTTATAGATGTAGACTTAAACATGCAAACATAAGTGAAAATACTAGAAACTAATTCAATTCATAACATAAACAACATTAATTCATCATATTCATAAATAAATCATGAACACTTTTCTTTCTGGAAATTTAATCACCAATTGGTTGTAGAAGAAGGGTGTTCCACCCAACTTTAGGCTCTTGGTTTCACTTAATATATCTACAATAGAAGCCATGATTGAGCCAAGGATTTGAATCCACGATAATTAATTTACCTATGGTTGGCTCTATCTCTCTTCACATAACTTAATTTCTAGAATTCACAGTCTCTTAACCCATACAACTATCACAATCCACCATCCCTATTTCAAGTTATCCCACATAAAGAAAGAAATGAGATCCCTATCTCTGCTACATAGTCCCTTAGGATATCTCACTTCTCTCCAATGATCTAACATAAACTATACAATCAATCTCACATTGTGGATTCCAAGGATTCTCAACTGTAAATAATTTCCCTTAATAACAACAATTTCACTTACACATAGTCATAATTTCCCCATAGTTTCATGGTATTCATTTTCCATAATTTTATTATAGTAGTCATATGATAGCTTAATATTAGAGAGAGAAACCTTCAGGAGAGACCATTCACGGGAGAGACCATGTGCCTTCATGAGAAGTATACATATATTTCTTAGCCACTAATCCTAAGGCTAATGGGACTTAGGATAAACATAAAATAATTATTTGATGAAGCTAAGATTAAATAACTTAGAGTAGTAATAAAATAATATTATTTTTCCCTTAGCCCCTAATCCCCTTTTCTTTCACCTCTTATGGATTCATAGCCACCCATTCTTTTGTCCTTCTCCTTCTGTATCCTGTGATGTATTTTTTTAATATCATTCAATGTGTCATTTTACATATTACACCATTCAAATTTTAGCCATTTATCATGTATACATATCCATTACTGGTCCTAGGATCAAAACTAAGGGTATTACATTTCCCTACCCCTACATTTTTCACTGTCCTTGGTGCACATCACCATTAAATACAATATTTTTTTTTAACATCAAATTGTCAGAAAACAAATGTAGATATGCCTCTTGCATTGCATCCTCTAGCTCCCACATTGCTTCTTTAGGGTTGTAGAAGGTCCACTGGACCTTTATATGCCCTATGACTATATTCCTAAGCACCATGACCTTATTGTTTAGTATACATACTAGCCACACTTGTAAGTCTCCTTCTGATTCCCCCTGAATCAAAGCCTAATCAATGACATGGTTAGAATCATGCACATACTTTTTCAACATTAAAATGTGAAACACATTGTGGATTTTTATGTAGCAGGAAATGAAAGGATGTATGTAACATGTCCTACCATATCCAAGATCTCAAATGGGCGACAATATTTGGATACTATCTCAATGTATCATCCCAACTTTAAAGAACAAGTTTCTTTGTTTCAACTTTAAAAAATACATGCTCCCCAACTTTAAATTCCCTTGGTATCCTGCCTTTATCTTCATTAATATTTTGCATGTCTTATTCTACCTTTAAATTCTAGTTGATATTGATCATTTACTCTTCCATTTCTTTGAGAAATTATGACCCAGTTACTACTATGTATGTTGGATTGTCCCAACTAACTTGAGTGTTGCGATTTTTTCCATATAAAGATTCAAATGGACTCATCTTTAGTGAAGCTTGGTACCCATTATTGTAGGAAAATTCAACTAAATGTAAGTATTCCTCCCACTTGGATGGCTTATCCATCACACACATTCGTAACATGTCTTCAATCACTTGATTAACTCTCTTTGTTTTCCCATCTATTTGCGGATGACATGTTGTACTAAAATTCATATTTGTACCAAAACCCTTGAGTAATCCCTTCCAAAAGTTTGAAGTAAACTTTGGATATCTATTTGAAATAATTTCCTTATGTATTCCATGCAACCTAACAATTTAATTCATGCAAAGTTATGCTATATTGGCCGCCTTATAAGTCAATTTAATTGGAATCAAGTGAGCGTATTTTGCTAATTTTTCCACCACTACCATTATTCGATCATGTTTCGTTTCTAACTTGGGAAATTTAGTGATAAAATAAATAGTTACCACTTCCCATTTCACTTGGGAAAACCTATTGGATTTCTATGCTCAGCCTTTACACTTTGACATTCCATACACTTGGATATATAATCCACAAAATTATTTTTCATTCTTGGCAAAAAGTATTGACTTCTCACTACCACAATTATCTTCTAATATCCAAGATTTATAACATATGGAACATTATGCATTTCTTTCAATACTATATTTCTTAATTCATAAGAATAGGGAACATAAACTCTACTTTTATGCATAATAATTCCATCTTTTTATAGCTTGGACTCATCTTTATGCTATACATCTTCCTACCATAATCCCTCTTTTACCTATAGGTAATGTTCATATAAAATAAGATCTTCCAAACTTCGATTTTTAAAATGTGACTTGCACATGCTAATGGTTGCATCATGCACTTACATGCATTCTTTTGTTGAGTGCATCATCAAACTTGTTTTCTTTCCCTCTAATTTGTTTAATATCAAAGTCATATTCACTAAGAAATTCTAGCCATCTTGCTTTCCTAGAATTTGAAGTTTTTTGTTCAAATAAATATTTCAAACCATTGCAGTCTATCCTTAACTCAAATTTCCTTCCCATTAAGTAATTTATCCACATTTTTAGTGCAAGGACTATGGTAGAAATCTCTAAGTCACATGCGACATAATTCTTCTCATGCCCTTTAATATTTCTAGATTCATAGCAAATCACATGTCCATTTTCAGTAATAACTCCACCAAGTCCTTTGCAAGAATCTATACATACCAAAAAATATTTATCTAGATCAATAATATTGAGAATAGATGAAAACATAAGAAATTCGTTTAACAGTTGGAAGCTTTTTTCACAATTTGTTTTCCATTCAAATTCAATTCCATTCTTCTATAAAGATGTAATGGGATGACAAATATTGGAGAATGATTCTATGAATCTTCTGCATTATACACCAAGCCCCATCAATGACCTTACCTCCATTATGTTCTTAGGTGTAGGCCATCCTCTAATATCTTCAATTTTCTCAGGGTCTAAAACTATTCCCTCCTATGAAATTATGTGTCCAGAGTACTATATCCGACATTGATAAAAATAACACATGCTTAACCTAGCATACAATTAACACTATTATAGATCTTGTAGTACCAAACTCGAGTTCTTTTAATGTTCCTCCTCTAACTTTGAATAAATAAGAATTCCATCTATGAATATAATGGAAAACTTATCCATGTAATTTGTAAATATTCCATTCATTAAGAACATGAAGGTAGCTATTGTATTTCTCTTTTCACCCATTAGAATTTGTCTCCTCATTTTCTACATTGATATTTAGGCCTCTAACTTATTCTTCATGATTTTAAGGTTCTTGTCTATATTCCATGTCTCATCCTCAATGATGCTATTCAATTCTCATATTTACTTGTACTTGTTGTAGCATTGATTTTGAAAGAAGCATGCATACAAGTAAAACAATTAGATACACCTCATTTCTAGATCTACAACATTTTCTTTCAACTTCTAAAAAATATTCACATTTTCATTTATTTTTTAATTAAGGCTATATGTCTTTTTCTTCCTAATTTTTGAAAAACTTTGAAGCTCTTATTCAAAATATAAGACTTAAAAAATATTCCCTTTAAATTATATTTTTGATGAATGTAGTCAAGCTACAATATGATCTCATAGATAAAATTTATAGCTCTTCTAAATCACTAGTTTTTCCCATTTTTTTCACTTTTCTCACTAGTACAATCAAGGGTGAAGACCAATCTTTGCCCTCTATAGAAGAAAAACTAATGAGAAACAATATTTGTTTATTGAGAACAGATAATAATTATGATTATGAGTATTAAACAAACTTCATATTAGTGATTTGGTGCACTAGTCTCTTTTTGCATCAATATGGAATTGAAAACTTTTCCCTTTTTGCATTTTCTCCAAAGTTAGAATTTTTGGCCAAAACTGCTATCTTTTAGATGAGAAAAAATAGAAAATATCCAATAAGACAAAGATGTATATATTGTCAAGGAAATCAAATGTCTACTAGGATTTTTTTTCCAAATTTGTGATATTGGGTCCATTTTCCTCCATTGAAAACTCAAAAATCACCAAAAAGTCACCCAAAATAGTGGATTTTGGCTTGTTTCTACATCTCTAGTCCAAACCCTTTATATTTTGGCCAAATTCACCAGTAGATTCCTTCATTCTAACTCTTGTTCCTTACTGTTTAGATTTCACCATCAATAGATTTTCTAGAAATGAGTACCGCCTTGTTATTTGAAGACCACTAATTTGCATTTTCTATAATTTGAAATGAATCAACAAATCACCCTCACTAGAAATTTTATATCCCTTTTCATCATGGAATTACACCTGGAATTTCAACTAATTCTAACTTTATTTTCTCCTATTATGGCCAAAAAAATATGTTGGATATATATTTTTAAATTTTTTTTTTTATTTTGTTGATGTGACATGACACATGGTTGTTGATGTGGTAGTGGAGTCTTATGTGTTAGCACCTATGTCTTCCATGTCATATCCATTGCCTCCTTACCTACTATGTTACATATCCCCCACCTTTACCCTTTTTCCACTTTACTTTAAATAATAATAATTATTATTAATTTATTGTGGGACACTCATACCCCTCTGTCCTTAATTTATCCTCCAGTTAGCATGATCTTAGTTGTAGATGTAACAAGTGGTCCCACTCTAAAAAATCCTCAACTGAAACACTATCATTGAATGATGTGACATAGGAACCCATCTCTGACCATGTGTATCCGATACACATGTTCCCACATGCTAGATCTAGATCAATGACCCAAATCGATTGCATAGGTTGAAATTTCTAGTCGTTAACATGACCTCTTACCTCTGTAAAACACACACCATTTGGGGGACATGCACCACCTTGAAAAAAATTGTAGAATAATTTTTTCAATTCTAAATACTGCTCCTCCTCCCCCCACAAACCACTTACCACTATTTGTCGATCACCCTGTCACTACAGCCTTAGACTCTACCTCATTTCCACCACCTTTGCAACCATACTCCATGCGACATCATCTAACAAATCCATATCACCCTACCAATACATGCCATTTTTATGGGGTCCATGTCATATTTTCTATCTACATCACAATTTCCTTCAGAGATCATACATAAATACACACATACATACATCTACATCTACATCTTGGAAGAGTTGGAACTTTTTAACCTGTGGCTGGAAGGGTTGGACCTTTTTAACCAGTCTGGTTACATGAGATGAATGTGTGCAAAAGGAATCCCTGTGCTTTTCTTCAATATTGTTGACCTGCTTCTGATAGACAAAAGGTGCTTGGATTGAGGCTACAATGGTTGCAATGTTCTTCTGTTCACCTTTTGAAAAGATTGTGAAGAAGCTGAATTTTGTAGTATGAGATACTACCTTACAACACTATTTAGGTGGGACAGTAGTTGGAACTACCTTTGGTATCCTATAAATATGACCCCCCAAAGTAACAATGAAACTACAAGATTGAGACTCATAAATAACATGGTGCTTCCACATATATGACTGTCCCAATAGAACATCACAGACATCTAGTGGGGAACCATCAAATAATACCTCATCTTTAAAGGGATGGATGTTGTATGAAAGTCGACACTATTGGTTGACACAAAGGTATCGTCCCTAGAAAATCCACCTGATGTTGTATGGCTATGGGTGTGGTGTTGTCGACAATCCCAACTGTTTGATGACCTCTACTGATATGAGGTTCTTCTATTTCTGCTATGAACAATAAAATGAGGTAGGGTCACCTCCAACCACATCTATGAATGAAAAAGGTGCTCCCCTATTTAGGATCTATTGTTTCTTTTGGTTTAATTGTTGCGGTCGTGACAATAGCAGTGGGTTCTATGTTGATGATCTGTCTTTTCCCATTATTTTATGAATCGTATTCTGAATTAGGGTTCAACTCCTTATTTTCTAAATCATATTCTAAATTAGGGTTCGACTCCTTGTATTTGATCTCAAACACCAATGAATTTTTTGAGCGAGCTTCATCAGTGTTGTGCCAGGGGATTTTGTGGAAATCACACCACTTTCCAGTGTCCTTCTTCGTCTTCCCGTGACCCTTCTTTTCCTGTGGCTTGCACTGGTTTTCAAGAGATGGTTTGTTGGGGATGTCTTTATCATATTTTTGTTGTTGTGTATTTGTATACCCGAACTCTTGTTTGTTCTGGTGCCTAAATTTCTTCTCGATTTTGATAACATATCGATAGGAAACTCCCAGTGATAAGATGTCTAGAAACTCCATTTCAGTTTATATGTATCTATATAGAGCTCCATGGTATTTTAGAACCAAATGTTGCTCAAAATATTTGATACCCAACTTGGTGCACAAGGTATGGAAGGTATTGGTGAACTTTGACACTTCTTGACCCCTCTCTTGATGTAGCATGGTCCATCTCATGTACTGGTCGTCATAGTTACCAACAGGGTAATATTGTTCCTTTACCGCATCCACAAAAAATTCCCAAATGGGATCGACCCCATATATTCTAGAATCCTTTGTGGAAATTTTCTCCCAATAAGTTTCCCACCAATGTTTGACATTGGGTAGAGCCTTAAGGAGTGCGAACATGATCTTTTCGCTATCGAAAAAATTGTGAACAAAGAAATAACATTATAGCAGATTTAACCATTTTTCTAGGGCATCCACATTGACCTGGCCTTCAAATACGAGAATATAAAAATTCACTTGTACATTGAAAGGAGAGGTTCCTCCAAAGTGGCCACTTGATGAAGATGGCCTTGTTTATATCAACAGGTGTTGAAGGATGTGGGAAAAATTCTCCATCATCTTGTCCCTCTGTCCCATGAGAGCTTTCTCAAGGAACAGATTAATAGAATTGTTTTCTATGCCATTTTTATTTTCTTCTTCCATGGAGGGTTACTTAGGAGAGAAAGAGAAATTGTCCTCAAGAGAGACAATATCGAGAACCAACTTTATATACTTAGACCTCATCGGGGACATGCACTGAAAAAAATGATCAAGAACATCATGTTCTAATACCACTGATCCAGATTATTTTTGGCACGAAATGAGAGAAAATATGTAATAAATAAATGTACAGAGATATCTCATATATCCAATAATATAATAGAAATATATCAAATATTCAAACATAAACAAAAACATACAGTAATACACAATTTTTATTAATGAGCGAAATGTACAAAATTGTAGAAATACACAGTGAAAGACTCCCTAGAATGTCGACAACTTATCTTTGAGAAGATATGTGATGGATACTCACATTCAAAAGAATATGATTACAATGAGGCTCTAAAGGAATTTTTAACATAAATAAAATCCAAAACCCTAACCCTGGAATATGAAAAACGAACAATTTTGTGGACCCCGTTTTGGGTAGTTTGGTGTATCAACTTCCC
>CBVK0103678450.1:0-20570 GCA_900067695.1 Picea abies | reverse complement strand
GCTCACTCCTTTCACTTAGCCTTGAGAGCCAGACTTAATCCAACACACTCACATATAGAAGATTATATCTCTATCCCTGCAGATTATTTATAGCATACGTCTACATAACAAATGCATATGAATGACATTCATAAAAAAGCATCCATTACACAGAAGTCGATGAATGGAAAAAACTATTACTTTCTATTAATGGTAGAATGTCCATTACAATATATGATTCTGGACTACAACTGATTCTTGGCTCTCAATTCTCCTACCTCCTATCTGCAATGCCTAGCTTGTCATACTCTACTAGTAACAAAAAAAGAGTTTATACAAGAGGGGCTCGACGAGCTTCCCTTCAACTAAGCTATTGGTGTCTAATCACCATTCAAAATTCCTATCTAATGGATAGATTACAATGATGGTAATATTATCCTAATCAGATGCATATCCCCCCTACCGTCAACCACTTAATGGAGACCTTATCTCCAGCTTCTGCGAAGGTACAACTTGGCTCTTCCAACCTATCAACATTAATTGCCTTGATCATGTTTGAGATTTTTGAAGCCAAAATGAGAGGGAAGCACCTCTCCCTTCTTTGAATGTGCACCACTCATGCTAATCAACTAGCGGGTGCTAAGGTGGAGCGATGCTCCTGCATCACAACTCGCTACTATACAAATCTCATAGATAATAATTCCTACAAGAGGGGGAAAATGTAGTGTATGATATCCACACTTGGGTTCTCACATATGCTTATCCACTAAGAGGTTCCTTGCAAGATCAATTTATGTGCTATATTCATATGTGACCTACCCAATGATGTTAAAATTACTCTCTATTATTATTCTAATGTGATATATCACCTTTTTTCAGTCCCTTTCACCTTACCCTAAATGTGTTCCCTCACTAAGATGTATATTAGCCAATTGTGTTTCTTAGGTGACTCCTTGCAAGATCAATTTATGTGCTATATTCATATGTGACCTACCCAATGATGTTAAAATTACTCTCTATTATTATTCTAATGTGATATATCACCTTTTTTCAGTCCCTTTCACCTTACCCTAAATGTGTTCCCTCACTAAGATGTATATTAGCCAATTGTGTTTCTTAGGTGACTTTCCCCCTTTGGTTTTTATCCCTTGGTCACTAGTTGTATTCCTAAGTTCATGGTTTGATTTAAGAGTTCAAAGCATGTAATTAGGTCCATGGTAACCTATGATTCCTTAGTATGGGTTCATAGTCACTCAAACTCATTTGAGACTTTATTTTTATGTAACCAATTATACTCAAACACCATAAACCCTACCTAGTCTAATGGTGCTAATCATACTGTGTATTTCCTTGGGGTAACATGATTTTAGATATGCAAGTCACATAATTAAGGGCCTAAAATTATATAGTTATATTATACCGAATTATCCTTGGATTAATACAAAAAAACCATTGGATTTAGGATAACATGATATAATTGACACATTTCATTTAATTGATCACATCTAGACCATTTTCTAACTATAGCGAGATCACCAAAACTAACCCACATCAAGTCCACCACCATATAACTCAATAGTTGCATGTAATTATGAATTGAATAGATGTAGTATGATGGTTATTATGACTTGGATCATTGAATGATTATATCTATGTTATCTTATATGTTTCGGTTATTCCCACATTCCTGTTTTTACTATTCAAATTTTCTTTATAAAATATTTTTATGTGATTAGAATTGATTATATTAGAAAGTCACAGTTTACAAGTGCACACTCAGATTAACAACTAAACTCCTTCCACCTATGTCAAGCCCCTAGTATTTCTTACACTTATAATCTCCAACACCTCTACAAGGGTCTCATTTTGCTAGATTTTCTCCAATAATTCAAGTTTGATCGATTCATCCTATGGAATGTTCATTGGAAAACATAAAATCATACCTTGGATGTTTCCACCCTATAACCTCAAGGGAAGTTTCATTACATCTATGGAATAGTATTTATCATTGACATTAAGGATATGATGTATTTTATGTTTGGAATATTTCATTGATTGATATTTATAATATATCTTTGTATTAGAGATTAGCTAAATCTTGCCTTGCATAAATTTGGAGATAAGTGTATAGGAAATTCTAGGGAGTGCATAACCCTGAGTATAATATCACAACTTTCCACTTAATCCTAGGAGGATTCATCATTCATAACAATGAGTTCTAGGTGAGTTATTATCCTTCTCCTCTTTCGATTTCCAACATTAGTGTTTGTATATCATAAGGGAATCATTCCTTAATTAACCATAGTTAGATGGCCATATTTTCTCATTTAAATTACTCATAAAACTTGATCTAAAACCTAATTGAATTACCTCAATCACCTACATACCTATATTAAGGCCCTAATCAACCCACATGTTCTCCCTATGTTTTCCATCCTCTTTTGTCTACAATGAAAGTTTCTCAATTTGTCTTCAAAATCGAGTGGCATCTCAACTCTTCATTTTCCCCATTTTATTAGTGTGTGTACATGGTTGTATTTCATCTGTATGGTAATGATTCATGTGCTAGAATGGATCCATTTGTTTTCCACATGATGGAATATCCATATTAGAATCTTTTTTCCCCATATTAACATGCTTGATAAGTTAATGGTAAATATAGTCTTAATTTTAAACCCTCATCATACTTGGTATTGTTGCAAAAACCCTCTAATTTGCAACAATTTAGAAGAAGGAAATAGTAAAATAAATATATCTCTAGTATCTTGGCAAGTTTCCATCACTTAAGATAATATGTGGATGCAATCCTTAATTTGTCACAAGGATTTGTACTCTTTAGATAAGTTAATGGTAAATATAGTATTAATTTAAAACACTCAGCATACTTGGCATTGATCCAGGTGTATATTGGTGGCCACTTGCCTATTCCAATTGGACCCCCAACATTGTTTCTTTCAGTTTTTCAGTTTCCTTAATTGTAGCACAATTTACTATTTTTGGCAGTTTTTCGGGTCCTCAACTTCTAGATCCGTTTTGAGGCCCCAAATGACATTTTTTGGGCATCAAACCTTCTCGAATACGAGTCCATTCCAAACCTTGAAATTTGTTGTTAGCAATTGTAGTCATCAGATAGATCTTTCTAATGATGTATCATGCGCGTCAAACCAAGATAATATGCCAAATTTATGACCTCGGGAAATTGACGTACCAATTTACACCGACAGGGCCCATATTCTGGTGTTTCTTCTCCTAGGGTTAGGTTTTTGTATGTTTAGGGTTTTCAATTTATATAGGCCTTTGAACCTCATTGTAACACAGAGTTAAGAGGCCTGTAGCTACCACATCTCTTCTAAGAGATAAGCTACCAACGCCCTAGCTAGTTTATTTCCATTCTGTTTGTAAAAAAAATTCAGTTCTTTAATATTTATGAAATGAACTGTTATTTCCACTGCGTATTTATATTTATGGTTATTTTTGTATTTAGTTGTGTTCCTACAAAAATTCATATCAGTGGTATCAGAGTGGTCTTCTCTTTCTCGATCCTTCTTTGCATGTCTCAAATGAGGTCGAGGATATAAGGAGTTAGGGCTCGATCTAGTTGAACCTTTGGAAGATAATCCTTAGAAACCCCAATGGCCACCCATGCAGGAAGAAAAGAAATATGAGGGAGCAATAGATCCTATCAAAATATTTCTCTAGGAGGCCCTTGAAAAAAAAAGGAATGCGATGATGGATAACTTATCCCAGATCCTTTAACTACTGCCCATTGGTGGCACATTTGCATCCAACAGCCACTCTAAAGGTACAACCCCTTTTAAGGTACAAGTAAACTTTGACATTCCCATATTTGATGGCCAAATAGATGAAGATGTCATAGATAGATGTTTGAATCTAATAAAAGAATATTTCTCTGTTCATGAATTTTTCGACGGGGAGAAGATTTATTTTTCACTGCTCAAATACGCCCCCCATGTCAAGGACTAGAGGGAAACATACTGTAATAAAAATGATGAGGAGGAACCCTTGGAATTATTTTTGAGATGCCAAAAAGGAACAATATTATCCCATGGGGAGCTATGAGGACAAGTACATATAATGGACTACGTTGTAGCAACAAAGGGATCAAGATGTGCATGAGTTGATGAATCTGTTCCATACCCTAAGCACAAAGTTGGGTATCAAATATTGAGAGAAACATTTGGTGCTGAAGTACTACATTTGTCTATGCAGATACATTCAGGAGGAAATGGAGTTCCTTGACATCTCCTCCCTTGGTATGACATAACAGTATGCTGCCAAGATTGAACATAAATTCAAACAGAAGAAGCGAGACTTTGGATATGTGAATCAAAATCAAGAGAAAGGTGACCCCAAACCGTAGAACAAATGACAAAGCCAAAGCATGGTGACTCAATACAAACTGCCAATACTGGAAGAAAAGAGTAGCACCACGAAGATGAAGAAGGACACGATAAAGTGGTGTGAGTTCCATAAGAGCTCCACTCACAACACAAGTGAGTGTCATACCAAGCAATCACTGGTGGCCGAGATGAAGGCTTCTGAATCAGATGCATGCTCCAACATTGAATTAGAAATCGACAAGAGGAATGAAAGAGGGAAGCCGATTATCGATGTAGATCCCTACGCCATCATTTCCACCATGAAGATCCAAAAGGAAGATCCAAAATATCCAGAGGAGGAGGATCATCTCTTCCATTCCCAGATGTGGGTAAAGTATTCCCCGCTACAGTTCATTGTCAATAGTGGGAGCCGAAAGAAACTCATTTCAACAGAAGTCGTGAAGCAGTTGGGATTGCCGACCACAACACACCCACAAATGTACACCATCGGGTGGCTTCACCAAGGACGGGATCTCCATGTCAACCAACAATGCCTCCTTCCCTACAACATCAAGCCCTTCATTGATGAGGTATTATGTGACATTGCTCCTCTTGATGTTTGTGATGTATTATCAGGCCAACCATACTTATGGAAGCGACATGTTTTGTATGAGTCATGACCTTGCGCTATTATTTTTACTTTGGGAAATAAGTTGTATAGGATACCAGAGGTACCACTGCATTCCTCTATCTCTTTGGTTACTACAAAACAATGCAGTAAGCTCATTTCCAAAATTGGGAAATTTGTTTTCCTGATGATCCACCCTCAAGGAATGAATAAGACTGTGGCCACTACCTACAAACAAGGCTCCTCCACATGACAAAAGCAAATGGACAAGGTTGCGGGGGAGTACCGAGACATCACTCCTCACTCACAGCAGTTCCTTTGCACTGTCAGGTGAAGCATGCCATCTATCTGACCATAGGTGTGTCACTGCCCAATGGATCATTCTATCAACGCTTTGTTCTGGAGAATGATGAAATGAAGAGGTAGATTCAATAGATGCTACAAAAAGGTCACATTCAACCAATTTCATTTCCCTGTGTCAGCCCGATCGTGTTGGTGTAGAAGAAGGATGGGACTTGGAGACTCAGTATTGACTATTGGGCATTGAACAAGATCACTGTTTGGAATAGGTACCCGATCCCATGGATTGATGACCTTCTGGACTAACTCAAAGGGGAAAAATATTTCAGCAAGATCGGCTTGAAGTCTAGGTATCACCATGTAACAATCGAACCATCTGATGTGTGGAAGACTGCCTTCAAAGCCAAGGAGGGCCTTTTCGAATGGATGGTCATGCCTTTCAAGTTGACGAATGCTCCTGCAACCTTCATGAGGCTGATGGAGGACATCTTATGGCCATTCACCAACTCATTTGTAGTATTGTACTTGGATGACATCCTGATCTTCAGCCAGACTTGGGAAGAGCACCTCCACCACATCCGACAGGTCCTCCAAACACTATGGAAACACAAGTTGTGTGACAATTTGGAGAAGTGCATTTTTGGCATGACCCAGGTTCAGTATCTAGGATACATTATTGATGATCCTAGGGTGCATGTGGCTCCAACCAAGATCCAAGTCGTTCGATAATGGCCAACCCGAACCACTCTAATAGATCTTCACAACTTTGTGGGTCTTTCTAATTTCTACCACAGGTTCGTGTTGGGATTCTCTCATATCACTTAGCCCTTCAGTCAAGTCACCAAGGGAGGAGATAAAGAAAAATTATTTTGGTCGGAATCTCAACAGAAGGTGTTCGTAGAATTGAAACATCATCTTTGTTGTGCCCTAATGCTCACATTACTAGACTTGCAACAACCATTTGAGATCAAGACATATGCCTCTGACTATGTTATTGGGGTAGTTCTTCCTCAACATAGGCATCCAATGGAATATCACAGTGAGACACTGTATGACACAGTCAGAAAGTATCCCATTATGATAAAGAGATGTATTCCATTGTACAGGATTGTCAACAATGGAAGCATTACATTTTGGGGAAGGAAACGATCATCCACACAGACCACCGACCCCTACAATTCATATAGACACAAGGGAAGTTGTAGAACAATCGCCAACAGAACTAGCACACATATCTGTAATAGTTTCATTTGAATATCAAGTACAAGAAGGGAAACACCAATAATGTTGCATACTGCCTCATCCAACCACTGATCATGGAGATAACCACTGTGATCAACTCTTGTGGGCATGAGACTTGTCATTGACCGGTTCTCTACAAGAGCGATCTAGAATTCAGCCACACATACAAGACTCTCTCGGAGGGTAACAAAGTTCCAAATTTTCACCTCCAGGATGCACTACTATGTCACCCGGGATGCCTTTTTGTTACTCCAAGTGAGCATTCAAAGATGATTTGGGAAGCACACTACAGTCAAGTCGTTGGGCATTTCAAGGTCGATAAAACAGTGACAGTACTGCAAAAGTATTTCTATTGGCCAAACCTTCGACAGGATATCAGGAAGTACATAAGATCCTACACTGCCTGCGCCATTGCCAAACCGACCATCAAGAATCAAGGCCTCCATACTTCGTTTCCTACCCCTAGTCAATCTTGGGAATCCATCTCCATGGATTACATTTCAGACCTTCCTTCTACTAAGCATGGCAACGACTATGTTTTCATGGTCATCGACAAATTCTTGAAGATGGCCATTATGGTAGCCTGGAAGAAGAATATCACAACAGAAGCTACTGCTAAACTCTTCTTTGAATGAGTGTGGGTGCATTTTGGGATCCCATGGTTTATCATCTTAGATGGGGACAACAGGATCCTTGGTACATTTTGGTACAACCTCTAGTCAATGTTGGACACCAAGCTCACCAAGTCCACAACTTTCCATCCCCAAAATGATGGACAGATAAAGGTCATCAATAGGATGATCGTACACATTTTACGCATGTACAACTCAAAGAATCCACGCACATGGGATGAGAGACTCCCCTATGTACAAAATAGCTATAACCATGCCCTCCACAACTCAACCAACCACAACCCCTTTTAGGTGGGCTTGGGAAGCCACTATGTCCCATTGACGTAGCCATGCCACTTACAACTACTTAGGCTAATTCAACTCATGTCCAGTCTAAAGCTTTGAAGGAAAACAACTTCATTGAGTACATTCAACACATTCACCAATACATTCATGAAATATTGGACAGATCTAATGTTAAGTACAAGAAGCGGCATGATCAACATCAGGTGCAACACAACTTCTAGGTGGGTGACAAAGTGTGGCTATATTTAAAGAAGGACCGCCTTGTTGGACCCCACCGCAAGCTTCTTCTGCTCTGATATGGGCCATACACCATCACCAAGGTTGTAGGGGCCAATTCCTTTGAGCTTATTATTCCACCATTCCTTGGTATGAACCCAGTGTTCAATGTGGATCGCCTTCAGCCCTACTTTCCACCTCTACTGGACACATCCGACATGGCAAAAAAACTCACACCTACAAAGTTAAACCCAGACTGCATGGAACAAGAAAAAATTGATCGGATTATGGACACATGGATCAAGAACACCTTCCAATAGAGGATCAAGCTATATCGAGTTGTCAAAGAAGGCCAAATCCTTCACTAGGGCAAGTGGCTCACCAAGGACCGAGTTCAACAGAAGTTTCATCATCTCATGGAGGAACTCAACGCAATGGGGAAAATTGCTTCCTAAGGGGGGAGGAATGATCCAGGTGGATATTGGTGGCTTCCCACCTATTCCACTTGGACCCCCACCATTGTTTCTTTCAATTTTTAAGTTTCCTTAATTGTAGCACAATTTACTATTTTTGGCAGTTTTTCGGGCCCTGAACTTCCAGAGTCGTTTTGAGGCCCTAAACGATGTTTTTGGGGCATCAAACCCCGATGAATATGAGTAAGTATGTTCCATACCTTGATATTCGTTGTCAGTAGTTGTATTCCTTAGATAGATCTTTCTAACGATGTATCATGTGCGTCAAACGACGATAGTATGCCAAAGTTACGATCCTGGGAAATTGATATACCAATTTACCTTGACGGGGCCCATATTTTGGCGGTTCATCTCCTAGGGTTAGTTTTTTGGATGTTTAGGGTTTTTCATTTATATAGGCCTTCGATCCTCACTATAACATAGAGTTCGGAGGCCTATAGTCACTACATATCTTCTTAGAGATAAGCTACCAACGCCCTATCTAGTTTTTTTCCATTTTGTCTGTAAACAAATTTCAGCTCTTTGATATTAATAAAATCAAGTGTTATTTCCGCTGCATCTTTGTATTTATAATTATTTTTGTACTCTGTTGCATTCTTGCATAAATTCGAATCAAGCATTGTTGGAAAAATCCTCTGCTTTGCAACAATTTAGAAGAACAAAATAGTAAAATAAATATATCTCCAGTAGCTTGGAAAGTTTCCATCACTTGAAGAGAATATGTGGATGCAATCCTTAATTTGTCACATGGATTTGTACGATTCTATCTTTGAGATAATATGTTGATATCCTGAAAAGACTCAAGTAGTAACATTAGTGAGATATTGATGCAGGAGCATCGCCAGCAGAAAGCAAGCGCGGAAACGGAAGACAGCTGGAAAGCACCAGAGCACATTTTTTGAAATGTTTTGAAACATTAATGTAATGGTTAAGAGGAAGTACACTTAAATATTGTAAACAGATCTTGAGCGGTTGCTCTCATCTGTGGTAGGTGAAGGCATTTATACATAATTAATGTAAGTAGGTATATTTAAATGCAGATTAGACATTTTAGAGCATAGGAGGGAAAACCAACTATAGACACCCTCATATTGTATCATTTGTAACATTAGCAACATTAACAATTGAGCAGAGAGCATAGAGAAGAGAAGAAGCAGAGAGCTGTGTAGAAGAGCCCATGTATAGATGTTTTGAGATTAATATATGAAGCTTGATTCAGACTCATGGTGTTCTAATGCTTTCTGTGTATACATGTTGAATGTTATGCTTAGGGTTGTTTTACTCTTTCCGTTGTACATTTTCTTTTATGCTATGTATGTATGATTTCATGTTAAGTATTTGAAGACTGAGAGAGTAAGGAAATGAGTTTCAGTTGTTTCTCTTCTTGAATAAAATTTCCTACAAGGAGTACGTTGACAGGTTCAGAGTTCGTCTCTAAAAGCTCAGGAGGGATATCGTTTTTCTCATCTTCTGTGGAAGTGCAAGTCAGGCACAGAAGCCGTGCAATGTGTGTGCGGGCTGGTTGGAAGTTCAAAACTTGTCAACCTAGGAGAAGGTTGAAGACTGCTATCGCAAGGAGTGCACAGAGTCAAAAGAATTCAAATACTTAGACGTATTTGAAGAAGTGCCGTAAGGAGTACATGCAGAAATCCCATAGGAGATTTGAGTTCAAGAAAGAAAGCTCAAGAGAGTTCTCACCTTCAAGGTGTGAAGTGCAGAAGAAGGGAACTTTAGTCATCGTGCAGAGGAAGGGACCAAATATCTTTGAAGAAGAAGTTTGATGGTCGGAATTCTCTGAGGAGAATCCCTGAAATATTGAGGACCGTAGGATCCAGGGAAATTGCAAGGGAGCTAAGCATTGGATAGATCCACCCTTTAAAAGGCAGAGTCAAGTGGACTATCGATTTCGATCTGTTTAGGTCGTCAACCATTTCAACATTTTGGGGTTTGAAAGTCCGAAGTGTAAGCCAAAATTCTTGGCTGATCAAATACCCAAAAACGTGAAAAGGAGGTCTTCATGTGGGAAAACAACTTTTCGAAATTTTGGGAGATCGGAGAGTGGAAAGGATAGAGAATTCAAGTGTTATCATATTGAATTCCCGGTATGTGAAATTGTGCTGACCGTTGGATCAAGGGAGATTTCACAACCATTGATCTCCTTGAAAGAAAAACCTTAGAGTTTCGGAATTTCAAGATTCAAAGGTTCGAAAATCCAAAAGGTATAGTAAAAGCACATTTCGGTGGTTGAAAACTTGAAATCATGAAGAGAAAAGGAAGGCTGGGACATTTGAAATTCAATGAATTGGCAATTCGGGTTTTTGAGACTTCGGAGGTCAAGGAATAGAGTTGCACGAAATCACAACCCCCAAAATTGCAAAGTTCGATATACCGAAATAAAAGAGGAATTTCCCTCAAGGTTTTTGTTGTGGGTGGATTTCCCGAAAGGGAAATAGAAGAGTCAATCAAGTTCTTGGGCTGAAAGGAGAAGATCTTGTGCAAATCCCGACCTGCTATGCTAGGGAAGGGGGTCTGTGTCAAGTTTGGTATCAGAGACTAGGAAAATTTTCTTTGCTTTCTGTAGCAGGGAAAGGAGGAATTTTATAGCCATTCTGTCGAGAAGAAGAAATAGAAAAACACTCGATCCACCAGAGGAAAGGGAAATGCCAAGAAGAAGGGGAAGGTAATTACCTGATCCAGCAAAGGCAAGAGGTGTGCATAAATTACGTGCCAGGATAGATGCTATGGAAATAGCGCAGAGGCGCATAGTCGGTGTTGGGGATATCAGTGAGTCTGAAAGTGAAAATGAATTTGAACATGAAGGAGGATAAGTTGCAGCCAAAGATGCATCAAATGAACGCCTACTCAGGGTTGTTGCAAGGATAGGTGCCAGGGGAAAAATGGACATCCCAGTATATGAGGGAAACCTGGATGTTGAAGATATTTTATACTAGATTAGAGCTCTAGACATGTATTTTGACTATGAAGATGTCGAGCAAGACAAAAAGGTCAAACATGTTGTCAAAATACTTAAAGGACATGCAACATTGTGGTGGGATGAACTACAAGCTGACAGACGCTACAAAGGAAAGCAGGAAATCAAGAGTTGGGATAGAATGATTGCAAAGATGAAGGCGAAATTCATTCCCAGGGATTACCAAATTACTTTGTTTCAAAGGATGCAGAATTTGAGACAGAAGCTGATGTCAGTGAAGGAGTACACTGAAGAGTTCTATGAGCTAAACATCAGGGTAGGTCATCGCGAAAGTGATGATGAAAAGGTTTCCAGGTATATGAATGGCCTGAGATACAACATTTAGGATGAGATGAGCATGATGACCATTCAAACGGTGGAAGATGCTTATCAGATGGCTCTGAAGGCTGAAGAGAAGCTGAGCCGAAAGCAAAGCCAAAGAGGTCGAGGCAGAAGTTAGCCCAGAGGCAAAACAATTGTCCAATATAGGAATCAGAAGCCTAAGGAAAAGTGGAAGAAACCTCAACCTCAAACTGAGAGAGGTGGAATCTCACAGAGAGGACAGTATGCCAAACAGAGAGGACAGTATGCTGATAATAACACTCTTCCTCACACTAGAGGAAGAGGAAGAGGCAGAGGTGGAGTAATAAAATGCTTCACATACGGAAAGAATGGACACAAATATTATGAATGCCCAGATAAGATTAAAGAAGGTGGTGACTCTCACATTGCCGAAGCACAAAAATGGAATGTTGAAGCAGAGGATGATGAAGGCGGAAGATCACTGGTGATGAGGAAGGTTCTCTTAAGGCCAGAAAAGAAGGCGGAGAATCCAGTGCAAAGGAACAATCTTTTTCGGACTGCTTGCAAGACCAAAGACAGGGTATGCAAGGTCATCGTGGACAGTGGTAGCATGGACAATCTTGTTTCTATGGAGATGGTAGAAAAGCTGGAGCTGGAGACTATTGAACATCCAAGTCCATATAGAGTTTCATGGCTACAAAAAGGACATCAGGTAAATGTCGCTAAACAATGTTTAGTTGAATTTAAAATAGGAGGATATAACGATAAGATATTATGTGACTTCATTCCCATGGATGTTTGTCATCTATTGCTGGGTAGACTGTGGCAATATGACAGGAATGTGATTCATGATGGGAGAAAGAACACATACACTGTAGAGAAGAATGGGAGAACTCACATGTTGTTGCCGATTAAGGACAAAGAGGTGAAATCTGAAGTAAGCAACACTGTACTTCTCATGAGTGGGAAGGAACTTCTTAAGGAGGTTAAGAAGAAGGAAGATCCACAATTCATCGTGGTTAAAAAGCCTAGAATTATTTTAACCAATACGAGGGTGGATGATTTACTAGAGGAAATCCAGAAGTTACTGGAGGAATTTGCTGATATAGCAGTGGACGAACTACCTCGTTCGTTGCCACCTATTAGGAGTATAAGTCATCACATTGATCTCATACCTGGAGCCAGTTTACCAAACAAAGAAGCATATAGATTGACACCATAGGATAATGAAGAGGTCAAAAGATAGGTCCAGGATTTAATGGACAAAGGGTTGGTTAGAGAAAGCTTGAGTCCATGTGTTGTTCCAACAGTGCTTAGTCCAAAGAAATATGGAGGCTGGAGGATGTGTACAGACTCAAGAGAAATTAACAAGATTACCATCAGGTGTAGATTTCCATTGCCAAGGATGGACTATTTGATGGATTGCTTGAGTGGGGCAAGATTCTTTTCAAAGTTGGATTTGAAAAGTGGATATCATCAGATTCGTATCAGAGAAGGTGATGAATGGAAGACAACATTCAAGACTAATGAAGGGTTGTATGAATGGCTTGTTATGCCATTTGGCTTAACAAACGCGCCAAGTACCTTCATGAGATTGATGAATGAAGTCCTGAAGGATTTCATCGGAAAATTTGTCATTGTGTATCTTCATGACATACTGATTTTCAGTAAAATAGAGGCAGAGCATCTGAAACATTTGGCTACAGTGATGAAGAGGCTACATTAAAAAAAGCTACTGATAAATATGAATAAATCTTCATTCATGAAGACAAAGCTCATTTATTTGGGTTTTTTTATTTCTGCAGATAAGTTAAAGATGGATCCAGATAAAGTGGAGGTGATTAAGAATTGGCCATCACCAAAGAGCATCTTTGAAGTTAGAATTTTTCATGGATTGGCTAGTTTCTACAGAAAATTCATCATGAATTTCAGTGGAATTAGCGCATCAATGATGGACACAGTGAAGAAAAGACATAAATCTTTTCACTGGACAGAAGAAGCAGAGAAAAGCTTCAATTTGCTAAAAAGGAAGATTACTGAACAACCAATTCTGGTGTTGCTAGATTTCAGTAAGATGTTTCAGGTCAGGTGTGATGCTAGTGGATTTGCAATTAGAGCAGTTTTGAGCCAAGATGACAGGCCAGTCGCATACTTCAGTGAGAAACTAAATGAGATGAAGGTTAAGTACTCCACGTATGACAAAGAATTTGATGCGGTCATATAGGCACTGAAGAAGTGGAGGCACTACTTGATTCCTAAAGAGTTCATTTTGTATAGTGACAATCATGCATTACAATTTGTAACTCAACAGGATAAATTGAACCAGAAGCATGTAAAATGGGTTGAATACATGCATAATTTTACTTTTGTAATTAAACATATTTCAGGAACTGCTAACAAAGTTGTTGATGCTTTGAGTAGGAAAAGTTTGCTGATGTAGGAGTTCAGAGTCAAGACATTGTTTTTTGATAATCTCAAGGACATGTACAAGGATGATCTAGATTTCAAAGAGGCGTATGAAGCATTTGAGAATCCAATTCTTAGGAACAAAAGTCAATGGATTGAATATATGATCCAGGATGGATTATTATTTAGAGGCAATCAATTATGTATTCCAAAATTCTCCATGAGGGAGAATCTGTTGAAGGAAAAACACAGTGGAGGATTGGCCAGACATTTTGGTCATGATAAGACATTCTCGAAGTTGAATGGATCATATTTTTGGCCAGGGATGAGAGTAGATGTCAAAAGGTTTGTGGAAAGATGCATAATTTGTCAGCACACAAAGGGAAAAAAACATAACACAGGGTTATATCAGCCATTACCCATAACAGAGAGGCCTTGGGATGCAGTAAGCATGGTTTTTGTGTTGGGATTGCCAAGAACACAAAGAGGGTTTGATTCAATCTTTGTGGTAGTGGACAGATTTTCGAAAATGGCACACTTTATACCATGTCAGAAAACCAATGACGCAAATCACATTGCGAACCTATTTTTCAAAGAAGTTGTTAGACTTCATGGCTTACCAAGAAGTATAGTTTCAGATCGAGACACCAAGTTCACGGGACATTTTTGGAGGACTTTATGGAAGAAGCTGGGGACAAACTTGTCATTTAGCTCAACTTATCATCCTCAGACGGATGGGAAAACATAAGTTGTAAACAAAATCTTGGGATATTTACTAAGGAGCCTAGTGACTAAACACCAGAGTCAATGGGATCACATTCTGCCACAGGTGGAATTTGCTTACAATGATTTGATCAATAGAAGCACAGGGCAGAGTCCATTCCAGATTGTTTATGGAATGCAACCCAAGGGAGTTTCTGAACTGAAAGATTCATAATAGGATGACACTACAAGTGCTAGTGCAGAAGATTTTGCAGAGGCAATGAAGGAACTTCATAGCCAAGTGAAGGAGCGATTGCAGAATTCAAGCCAGGAGTACAAGTGCAGAGAAAATGAACACAGGCGACAACTCCAGTTCGAAGTTGGTGATTTGACTCTTGCACACTTGAGAAAAGAAAGGTTCCCAAGGGAAACGTATAACAAACTAAAGATGAAGAAAATTGGACCATGCAGGATCATAAGGAAATCTGGGGCAAATGCATATGAGATTAAATTACCCGATGGGATCAGAATTTCACCGATATTCAATATCTCAGATTTGTACCCTTAAAAAACTGGAGAAGCAGGAGCAGACAGTGAACAAACAGAGGTTCAGTGGGCTAAACAAATGCCTGTAGCTGAAAATCCACAGATGGAGAGAATACTTGACAAGAGAGACAGGAAGAAGACCAGGAGAAAAGAGTACTTTGAATACTTGGTCAAATGGAAGGGACATCCAGTTGAATATGCCAACTGGGAGAATGAAACAGAAATTCAGAAGCATGGGCAGACTGTGCAAGAGCTCATGAATAGGAGTTCATGAAAATTTTCAAGTGAGGGAGTATGATGCAGAAGCATCGCTAGCAACAAGCAAGTGCACAGATGGAAGATAGATGGAAAGCACCAATGCACATTTTTTGAAATGTTTTGAAACATTAATGTAATGGTTAAGAGGAAGTACACTTAAATATTGTAAACAGATCTTGAGCAGTTTCTCTCATCTATGGTAGGTGAAGGCATTTATACATAATTAATGTAAGTAGGTAGATTTAAATGCAGATTAGACAGTTTAGAGTGTAGGAGGGAAAACCGACTATAGACACCCTCATCTTGTATCATTTATAACATTAGCAACATTAACAATTGAGAAGAGAGCATAGAGAAGAGAAGAAGCAGAGAGTTGTGTAGAAGATCCCATGTACAGATGTTCTGAGATTAATATATGAAGCTTGTTTCAGACTCATGGTGTTTTAATGCTTTCTGTGTATACATGTTGAATGTTATGCTCAGGGTTGTTTTACTCTTTCCGTTGTACATTTGCTTTTATGCTATGTATGTATGATTTCATGTTAAGTATTTGAAGTCTGAGAGAGTAAGGAAATGAGTTTCAATTGTTTCTCTTCTTGAGTAAAAGTTCCTGCAAGAAGTGCAGTGGAGCGTCCACAAGCAGTGCATTGAAAGGTTTGGAGTTCATCTCTAAAAGCTCAGGAGGGATACCATTGTTCTCATCTTCCACAGAAGTGAAAGTCAGGCACAAAAGCCGTGCAAGGTGTGTGCAGGCTGGTTGGAAGTTCAGAACTTGTCAACCCAGGAGAAGGTTGAAGACTGCTGTCGCAAGGAGTGCACAAAGTCAAAATAATTCAAATACTTAGACGTATTTGAAGAAGTGCCACAAGGAGTGCATGCAGAAATCCCATAGGAGATTTGAGTTCGAGAAAGAAAGCTCAAGAGAGTTCGTGCCTTCAAGGTGTGAAGTGCATAAGAAGGGAACTTTAGTCATTGTGCAATGGATAGGTTCCAGAAGGAACTCGCAGAGTCAATTTAGGACCAAATATCTTTGAAGAAGAAGTTTGAAGGTTAGAATTCTCCGAGGAGAATCCTCGAAATAGCGAGGACCATAGGATCCAGGGAAGTTGGAGGGGAGTTAAGCGTTGGATAGATTCGCCCTTCAAAATCCAGAGTCAAGTGGACCGTCAATTTCGATCGATTCAGGTCGTCAACCATTTCGGCATTTCGGGGTTCGAAAGTCTGAAGTGTAAGCCAAAATCCTTGGCTGATCAAATCCCCGAAAATGCAAAAAGGAGGTCTTCGTGTGGGAAAACAACTTTTCGGAATTTCGGAGATCGGAGGGTGGAAAGGACAGAGAATTCAAGCCTTAGCATATTGAATTCCCGGTATGCGAAATTGCGCTAAGCGTTGGATCAAGGGAGAGTTCACAGCCGTTGATCTCCTTGAAAGAGGAACCTCAGAGTTTTGGAATTTCGGGATTCAGAGGTTCGGAAATCCCCAAGGTATAGTAAAAGCACATTTTGGTGGTTGAAACACTGAAATCGCGAAGAGAAGGGGAAGGCTAGGACATTTTACATTCGACGAATTGATAATTCAAGTTTTCAGGATTTCGGAGGTTGACGAATAGATTTGTACGGCATCGCAACCCCCGAAATCGCGAAGTCCGATATCCTGAAATAAAAGAGGAATTTCCCTCAAGGTTTTTGTTGTGGGTGGATTTCCCAAAAGGGAAATAAAAGAGTCAGTCGAGCTCTCGGGCCGAAAGGAGAAGATTCTGTGTGAATCCTGACCTGCGATGCTGGGAAGGGGGTCTGCGTCAGATATTTATTAACATTATTTTACTATGATGAAATATTCTTCCTAATAATTCTTTACATATTCAATTAAAAGTTTGGACATATCACAAAGATAACCCAAAAAAAAATGTATTTTTGAATTTACCAATCCTTTCCATAAGAACTTTTGAGGAGATATCACAAAGATACCATAAAAAGTTTGGAGGAGGTTTTTTTATTTTATTTTATTGGTATTTAGGAGCAATTTGTTTGATCCTCTCCATCAAAACTATGGAGGAGGTATCACAAATATTACCGTAAAAAAGTATGGAGGAGGTTTTTTATTTTATTTTATTGGTATTTAGGAGCAATTTGTTTGGTTTTGTTATGGGTTTAGTGTCAATGGAGAAGATTACCATTGGGAATCTCTTTGTCGAGATGGATAGTAAATGTCACATCAATTTATTTATTATTTTTTATGAATTCCATTAGTGAAGAAATTCAAAACCATTTACTATTAGATTGATATACAGTATATTAGTACATATAGTTTTTTTTTCTTGACATTTTGATTATAAATTATGTTATTACGATCTATTTTCTTGTGTGGTATATGTTATGAGATCACTCAGATCATGTAGGTGATGCTTAATGATTTTTTTTTCTTGACATTTTGATTATAAATGACATTATTACGATTTATTTTCTTGTGTGATATATGTTATGAGATCACTAAGGTCATGTAGGTGATGCTTAATGACAAGGTAGATAAACAGATATTATTGGTTTGATTTTTGTTTAAGATGAAAATGAGTTATTATTGAAATATAGTACATGCATAATTTTTATATAATTCCAATATACTTTAAGTATTATCTTTGATTCTCCTTTGAGATTTTTATTTTTTTTATAATTAAACCACCCTACTAACATCTAAATGGATATGTTTTTTTTTCCAATGGACCTCTGAGCTACAATGAGTTGTATGAGAATAGTATAAAAACTAGCATTTAGAATGTGTGATTCCTCTAGATTGTTGAGGTTTCATGCTACTAGAACATTCTTGAGATGAAACTCAACAACAACTCATCCTCAAATATTTTATCATTAGGACATCCATCCAACATTAGGGTGAAAAAGGTGAGCTCTCAAGCCTCATACTTATTTTTTATATAGACTTTAAGACTTGTTCCATTTATCCATATCATGCAAAATGTCAATTATTTTAATTATTGATTTCATATTATTCACCTATTCATGTGTTACATGCACAAATAATTTTATTTAAAAAAAATACAAAATAGAGACTGTTGTTCCACACAGTCCATCATCTTTTCCTATTTTTACTTTTAGATTTTCCTTTGATCTTTTTTATTTTTCCTCATTGAATGGATGCACTTGAAATTAATATTTTTTATTTAAATAAAATTTATTTTCATCCATTTAACTCAACCCTTTCTATGTGCATTTCCATTTTATTTTTCCCCATTGCATTTGAAATCAGTATTTTTTATTTAAACAAAATTTATTTTCATCCATTTAAATGAACCCTTTCTATATGATTTCCATTTAAAAAATGCATAGGTCTATATTACTCTCCATCTTCCTTTGTCACTAACAATATTTCTATTTTATACATTTCTGTATTTATGATATCGATATCGATGTGACTACACCAGGGCTTTAGACACTCACTAGCAGCAACGTTGAGACATCAAGAATCATATCATACTATCTAGTAATGCAAGAAAAAAAATGTATGTAAAGGAATTGTAGACATCAAGAATCATATCATACTATCTAGTAATGCAAGAAAAAAAAATGTATGTAAAGGAATTGTTTGCATCTGACATGTCCTAACAAGTAATTTACAAAACATGGGTGTTATTTGTCACCTTAAGGAAGCTTAATTATTCTATGCAATATCTTGGTAGGGGTTGAAAATAAGAAAATAACTTTGAATATATTACTTTATTATTTAAGGATTCATTCTTTCATCCATGATAATAATACAATTCATTCTACATTGTGGTATTATGAAAGAGTTATTTCTAATTGGGCATGATTTTAGAATTTATTCATTTTACATGCATTTAAATTAAAAGTCAAATTGGTATGAAGATTCATAATATATCGTATAAGGTATCAATGAAATTATTGATATTTTATGTTATTCACTTGAGTTTTGATGTACAGTATAATTGGATTTTGGTATCATCAAGTGATATATGTGTATGTGTGAGATATACATATTATTTTACATCAATGTCATAGTTCAGTTTGGGAAACATAAAAAGTCATATGTGAGTGTGAGGGAAATCAAAATGAATATGTGACTAATTCAGTGAATGAAAAAGTTGTTTTATAACAAAATAATTTACTTAATTTATAAGTGCTAATTTATAAGTGCTTTGAAATGAATGTTTGAAATCAATGCACATCCCATTAAAAAAAATGGAAAAATAACATTTCTGAAAATATAAATTAGGATATATCTATGAGTTTTTAAATGCAATGAGATTCTAGTTCATTGAGAGTGTGTAAAGTTATATATAAAATTTTGTAGGAAAAGAATCATACACATTATAAATATCAAAGTGAAAAGAAAAATATTATATTATATGACAATAAATTCTTTATATTCAATGGTATATCATAAGAGAGGGATACCATAGAAATGAAAGGGGAATAGACTTTACACATGGAAAAACAATGGTTACTGAAGTTGCACATTCTAAAGATGATTCTTTCCTAGGAATCAGTCATAAAACTGCAAAACCGTAAAGCATTTACACTGATCACTCCATAACTAGTCATTTAGAAAAATAGATAAACTAGTTGAACGACCTCATAAGGGATGACAAAACAATTAATTTCTTTTATCTTAGTCATCTCTTGTAGGAAAACATCAAGCTTCATATACAAAGATATTTGATTTTCTATTAGAAGACACAACATATGTGAGCAGTTCTCTCCTTCTAGACATAGAAGGAGCCTTGCACTTTCAAGTAGCATTCAAGCATACTCAGTTCTTACTATTCATATCATTCGACATGTTAACTTCTATATTCCTGATATCCATATTCATTATGCAATACCCAAATGAGATTCATACCTAAAGAATGGGAGAAGATATTTCAAAAAGCATGAAGAGAGAAGCATACAAATTGACAAATAACCCCAGGCCTGGTGCTTTAAATTATCCATTGTTGAAGTTTATTAAGGTCGCTAGAGTTTAAATCTCACCCTATGTCATAAAGAAGGAATTGATTGATTGATAATATTTCAATTGCATCACAAGTTCAAGCATGAGTGGTGAATAATCATGAGAAATCCAATATGACCTTTTGTGTGATCAAAATATCATATTCTTGGTTGTTTCACGCAGGCAAATTTCAATTAACAGATGACGTGTTAATTACGATGAATCAATTGCACATGAATGAACTAAGACCTTTTGTGTGATCAAAATATCATATTCTTGGTTGTTTCACGCAGACAAATTTCAATTAACAGATGACGTGTTAATTAC
>CBVK0103678419.1:0-22305 GCA_900067695.1 Picea abies | reverse complement strand
CTCCCCCTTTGACATCAATGACAAAGGGTAACTCCCCCTGATAGTATACCTTCTTCTGGCAATCTCTTTCCCAATATTCATGCTTCTAAATTTTCTCTCCTACTCTTGTTCTATCTCTCCTCCAGTGTTTGTTTTCCATTGATGCTTCCTGATGATGTAAACCACTAACATATTTAAAAATCATTCATCAATGATACAATCATTCAACAATCTACTCTTCATAGTTTAACTCTTCTTGGTGATTTCTCTTCATGTGTCTTCTTTGCAAAATGTCATGTAGATCATTGTGGGGCAGAAAATACTCAAAGTTTATGTCAAAGATACTCAAGTGTCTCTCTTGGCATAGGTTTGGTGAAGATATATACAATCTATTCCTTTGTCCCAATGTACTCCAACTTTATATTCGTTTCTGTAACTTTTTCCCATAGCAAGTGAAACTTGATCAAAATATGTTTGGTCTTGGAATGCATCATTGGATTTGAAACTTGATCAAAATATGTTTGGTCTTGGAATGCATCATTGGATTCTTAGATATACTTATAGCACTGGTATTATCATGGAGTATAGAGATGGGCTCATCATATTTTACTTGTATGTCTTGCGCTGTTTTCTTCATCCAGAGAACCTAAGTACAACATGTTTTTGTTGCAATATATTATGCTTTTGTTGTAGACAATGATACTGAGGACTGGTTTTTACTTAACTAGGATACCAAACAGTCACCCAAGTAAAAGGTTGATCAACTAATACTTCTTCGATCATCAATGCTTCCTACCCAATCTGCATCTGTGTAAGTGACCATAGTCAACTCATTCCCTTTTGGATACCATAATCCAAACTTTTTTGTTCCTTTAAGATATATGGAGATTATTTTTATTGCTAGTACATGAGTTTAATTTGGTGCTACTTGAAATATGACAACTTGTCCAACTACTTGCATTACATCTGGTCTTGAGGTTGTCACATAGAGTAATCCACCAATCATTGATCTATATATTCCTTTATTTGCTTCCTTAGATTCATCATCTTTACTCAACTTGCAACCAGTCACCATAGGAGTACTTACGGGTTTATAATATTCCATTTTGAACTTATTCAACATTTATTTGATGTACTTGGTTTGGGAAATGAAAATATCATCTTCCAACTAAGATATCTAAAGTCCCAAAAAGAAATTCTATTCACCAAGTATTGAAATTTCAAACTCATTTTTCATGTCTTGGGAAAAATTCTTACTCATCCTGTCATCATCACTTCCCAAGATAATTTCATCCACATATACTTCAATGATAAGTATGTTGTCCCTATCAACCTTTAAATATATATTTCTACCATCATTATCGTTTCTAAATCCTTATTGTTGTAAATACTGGTCCAATATTGAATACCAGGCTCTAGGGGATTTCTTATGTCCACACAAATATTTCTTTAGTCTGCAAACGTAATCCTCACTTTCTGACAGTAGAAACCCTTCTAGTTGTTCAATGTAGACTTATTCTTCTAATTCACCATTTAGAAATCTTGATATTACATCCATCTTATATACTTTGATTCTCTTGGAACATGCATTGGCCAAGATTATTTTGATATCTTCCATTTTGGCAACAGGGGTAAACGTTTCTTCAAAATATACTCCTTCAACTTGAGCATATCCTTTTCATACTAACCTTGCCTTGTTTATGGTTACATGTCCATATTCATTTGGTTTGTTTCTGAACACCCATTTTATACCAATTACATTTTTGTCCTTAGGTCTTGGAATCAGTTCCCATGTTTCATTCTTCTCTATTTCATTTGGTTCTTCTTCCATGGCATTGATCCAATGTCCATCATTGTTGGATTCCTCAAGGCTACTGGGTTCAACTATGGATAATAGTGCTAGGAGTCTTTTTTCTAGTGTATGTACCCATCTACTTCCTCTAGTTTATATTCCTGCATTTTTATCTCCAATAATTTGTTAAGGTGGTTGATTCTTCTGAACTCAGTGGTTAGGTGTCCTAGAGGGAATAAGAAAGTCATGTTGGTCATTTTATTCTTGTTCTGCTTCTAGATGTTTCTCTTCTTGTTCTTCTTCTTCTTCTTCTTCTACCTCTTCTTCTTTTAGTTCTTCTTTTGCTTCCTACTCTTTATAATTTTTGCTTTCTTCTTTGATCTTCGGCACATTTGTTTCATCGATACTTACATATATGATTTCCACTATATTGTTAATTCTTAGGTTGTAACACTTGTATTCCTTTATTTTTCTTGAATATCCAACCTATATTCCGTTATCAACTCGACAATCAAATTTTCCAACTCTGTCATCTTCTCTTTTTATGTACCATTTTCTTACACATAGTATTGGTTGGTTTTAAAAATTTTGGCATCTCTCTTACTTCTTCCTTTCTGCTAATATTGACAAGATTTTCAAAGTTCATGTGACCCATTCTTTTGTGCCAAATCCAACTTTCATTTTCCTTTCCTAAGCAACATCTTTCCTTTCCATTCTCATTTAAAATGTATATGTTGTTTGAATTCCTTATTGTTGTAGCCACATGTTGGTGCATGGTTATAAGACCCTAGGTTCAAGTTATTCATCCAACAAAAACCCTTTAGATACCATCCCTTTCGACATCACCAACATGTAAGTAAAGTCTCACCTGAGGCATCTACTAGGGTTGTAGGAACCAAGTTTTTGCAAGGATGAGGGGATCTAAGTATATCAAAATAACTATTAATACTTATTCACCATGTGCGCAGTTTCCTTATTTATCATCCTTTTATTAGTCAATAAACCCTATGTGCAGCTTCCATTAACTAACTATTCGTTACATTTACCATAACAATTGTGCAACATTACCCATCTAAGATTCATTCAATACCTTAACCCATGCTATTAAGAAACAATATAACATAGATCGCAATGCAACCAACCCACTTAATCAACCAAATGTTAAACGGATCTATACTAATCATGCATAAACATAAAATACATGAATAATCACATCAATAAAAATATTATACATAGGATTTTAACATGGTTCACCCAATCCTTGGGCTATGTCCACAATGGTTGGCTTCTTATATTAGTCTTCATGTAATAATCATCTCAAGCATGCGCAATCCACTTACAAAAGATACAACATATTGTAATCCCCAAACTTGCCTAGAATCTCTACAATGCGAGCCTATCTCTGCAACCTCTCATCTTCATCAATCATGAGAAAACTTACTTATTCTCATCCAAAATTTATTTCCAACAGGCCCCCAAACAGGGATGATTTTAGGGGATAAATTCCACTCATGGGCTAATTTTCCATGGTTTTTCCCAAAAAAAGATTCGCCATTCAAAAAATGATTTGCCCAAATTCTATAGGATAAAATTATTTTACCTTAAAAATCACCAAAATTTTATACAAACTACATAAAATCCTTATAAATTTGAATATTTTTAAAACTACATAAAATCCTTAGAAATTTGAATATTTTTACAAAAATATTGCCTAACATTTATAGTTGGCATATGAAGGATTAGTAAGATTCGTCAAGGTTTCTACATTTAAAAATAAATTTCCATCCTTAAAATCATCCATGCCCCCAAAACTCACATGTGGCTTGTCCTGAGCCACTAAATCCTTTTTCAACTTCTCCTTGAATTTTTCAAAAATCGCCTTTGTTATGTTGGTCTTCTGCACACTTACTCTTGTTGTACATGAATATTTATTCCTCTTCATTCTCATCCATGAAATTCTCATGTTTATTTCTTTTCCTAAACTATATTAACTTCTTGACCATGGACTAATACTTCCACTTTTTGTTTCATTCCTTCACTTACTTTATTACTTTTTCCCCTTTTTATTTCTTTTTCTTTTTTCTTCTATAATACACCACTATGGTACATAGGTTCCTACATGGGTCAAACTAGTGTGTGGACATTCGGTCGTCCCTATAAAGTTTCATCCAACTCCCATTCACCAGTCCCCCTAAGACTTCACCATTCAACATTTCTAGTTGCACAACACCTGCATTTGTCACATACTTGATCACATACAGACCTAACCAATACATCCTAAACTTCCCTGGGTGTTGCATGAACTTGTTGTCATATAGAAACACTAAGTCTCCCTCTTGAAAAAAAAAAAATTTAATATTCCTATCATGCCATGTTTTTTCTCTTTCCTTCTAGACTTGTTGATGGAATCTTGTGACAAATCATTCTTCCTCGAGATGTAACAACTATGACAATGTTTATTCTACTGCACCAGAGTTTGAAATATTAGCAATCGTTGCAACATGAAAGCTTGGCACAATGAATTCCATTGGCATTAATGCTTCTTTCCCATATACCAACCTAAAAGGTGTTTGTCCTGTCAACAGTTTGCTTGTAGTCCTATATTCTCATAATACTGTAGGGATCCTCAAGTCCCAATCATCCCTTCCTACCTTGCAGATCTTCATCGAAGCATTCTCTAAAATTTTATTGAAGAATTATATTGTCCCATTTTCCTGAGGGTGATACGACATGCTCATATGATGGTGAATTTGAAACTCCTCAGTCAATGTTGCAATTGTCTTATTCAGGAAGTGCATCCCTTGATCACTCAATAAAATGCACAGGGAAACCAAATATTGTAATGACATTATTAAATATAAATCACGTAGCAGTCTCTGCGAGCTAGTCTATGACCGATGCTACTTATGCCCATCTGGTTAAATACTTTGTCATAGTGATTATATACCTAGTTCTTGATCTCCTAATTGGTGGAATGATTGGTCCAAGAAATTATGTTTCCCATTGATCAAAATTATGCAGTGTAACATGTGGATGCAAGGGAATCTTATCCCTTCTAGATGGCTTTCCAACCCTTTGACAAACATCACATGCCTAGAAATATTCTTTAGCATCCTTGTGAAGTGTGGGCCACCAGAGCCTCGCGCACAAAATATTATACATTGTCATTTTACCTATGTAATGTCCTCCTGCAATACCTTTGTGTGATTTTGATAGTATCTTTGGCATTTCATGCTCTAACACACATCATCTTAATATCCTATCTACACCTAACTTATATAAGTTTCATGTGATTATCTAATAATCTGATTCATTAACTTCTAAGTGTTTCTTTGTGCAACTATCATGTCTGATGGATCCACTCATGTACTTAAGAATTGCACATGTCTACAAAGTAGTCTTCCACCATTTGAACTGCAAATAAATTCACATCTAGTAAACTATCATATAGATTCCTTGCATCTTCTCCTAATAGAATGAGTAATAAGTGATCTAGTCCTGCATTCAATTTTACTGGCTTAACAATGACTTCAAAGTCATATTATTGGAACAAAAGTAACCATGTGAAAATCCTCCCCCCCAACACTGGCTTGTTCACTAAGTATCTTAGTGCAGAATGGCATGTATACATATTGAAATGAGAACCCAACAAATAGTGTCTAAACTTTTGTTGCACATACACCATTTCCAACCCCTCTCATTCTATCATAGTGTAGTTATTTTATGTTGTTAACATCTTCCTTCTTGCAAATGCAATTGGGTGGTCTAACTCTCCTTCTCCTTGTTGAGATAATATTGTGCCTAAAGTTATGGATGAAGCATCCACATGAACATGGAATTCCTTCTTCCAATCTGGGAATATTAAAATTGGCATTGTCACTAACTTCTACTTAAATGTGTCCAACCTTTCTAGCAATCCTCATTCCACTGGAATTTAGCTTCTTTCGTCAACAACTTCTCCATGGGTGTTGTAATCTGTGCATATCCTTTAATGAAATTCCTATAGTATCATTTATGGCCCAGTGTTGCTCTTAAATTTTGTACTGATGTAGGTGGTGGCAAGTACATAATCACTACAATCTTGGAAAGATCCAATAGTAAGAATTTCTTACATACCACATGGCCCAACAAAATTCCAAAAGGCACACAGAAAAAATATGGTTTCAAATTCAATGAAATCTAACATTGTCTACACCTATCCAACATTAATCTCAGTACTTCTGTATGATATTTTAATAGACCAAACACAATCCAGTCATCTAAATAAAGACTATCTTAACTTCTTGACCCTTGACTAACACTTCAACTTTTTGTTTCTTTCCTTCACTTACGCTCTTAATTTTTCCGCTTTTTATTTTATTTTTCTTTTCTTTTTTCCACTTTTTCTTTCTTTTTTCTTACTATAATACACTACTATGGTACATAGGTTCCTGCACAAGTTAGACTAGTGTACAAACATACAGTTGTCCCCATAAAGTTTCAACCGACTCCCATTCACCAGTCCCCCCAAGAATTCACAATTCAACATTTCTAGTCGCACAACACTTACTTCTGTCACATACTTGATCACATATGGACCTAACCAATGCATCCTAAACTTCCTCGGGTGTTGCATGAACTTGTCTTCATAAAGAAACAATAAGTCTCCCACTTCAAACTTTTTTTGTTTAATATGCATACAATGCCATGCTTTTTCTCATACCTTCTAGACTGATGGATGGAATCCTGTGACAAATCAATCTTCCTTGAGATGTAACAACTATGAAAATATTCCCTCTATTGTGCCAGAGTCCGAAATATCAACAATCACTGCAACGCGTAATCTTGACACAATAAATTCCATTGGAATTATTGTTTATTTCCCATATACCAACCTAAAAGGTGTATGTCTTGTCAATTTTTTTCTAGTAGTCCTATATTCCCATAATATTGCAAGGATCCTCAAGTCCCAATCATCCCTTCCTACATTGCAGATCTATGTCAGAGAATTATCTAAAATTTTATTGAAGGCTTATACTGTCCCATTTTCCTGAGGGTGATATGGTGTGCTCCTATGATGGTGAATTTGAAACTCCTCAGTCAATGTTGCAATCATCTTATTCAGGAAGTGCATCCATTGATCACTTGGTAAAATGTGTCGGCATACAAATCTTGTAACGACATTCTCAAATAAAAATCATGCAATAGTATTTGCACTGCAGTTTTTGATCAATGTTCCTTCTTCCCATCTTGTCAAATACTTTGTCGCAACGATTATATACCTCACTCCTGATCTCCAGGCTAGTGGATTGATCGGTCCAAAAAAAATTATTTCCCATTTATCAAAAGCTTGTAGTGTAACTTGTGGATGAAAGGGAATCCCATCCCTTCTGGATGGCTTTATAACACTTTGACAAACATCACATGCCTCACAATATTCTTTAGCATCCTTGTTTAGTGTGGGCCACTAGAGCCCTAGACATAAATCTTTCTCATTGTCGATTTATTTACGTAGTATCCTCTTGCAATAAATTCATGTGCTTATGAGAGTATTTTTTGGAATTTCATGCTCTAACACACATCATCTTAATATCCCATCTGCACCTAAATTATATAACTGTCCTGCAACTAGCTAATAGTCTGTTTCCTTTACCACTAATATTTTCTTTTGTGCAAATGTCATGTCCGATGGAGCCATTCATGTACTTAAGAATTGAATAATGTCTGTGAAGTAGTAATCCACCATTTGAAATGAAAATAAATGTGCATCTTGTACACTATCATCTAGATTCCCTGCATCTTCCCTAATAGAACGTGTGATAAGTCATCTGGTCCTCCATTCAATTTTCTTGGCTTAATGATGACTTCAAAGTCATATTCTTGGAACAAAAGTAACAATATGCAAATCTTCGCCCCCAACACTGGCTTGTTCACTAAGTATCTTAGTGTAGACTGGTATGTATACATATTGAAATGAGAACCCAAAAAATAGTGCCTAAACTTTTGCACTGCATACACCATTTCCAACCCCTCTCATTATGTCGTATTGTAGTTATTTTCTGTTGTTGACATATTCCTACTTGCAAATGCAATTGGGTGATCTAACTCTCATTCTCCTAGCTGATATAATAATGTGCCTAAAGCTATGGACAATGCATCCACATGAACATGAAATTCCTTCTTCCAATATGGGAATATAAAAATTGGCGCAGTCACTAACTTTTTCTTCTGTGTGTCCAAGCCTTTCTGGTGGTCTTCATTCCACTCGAATTTAGCTTCTTTCTTCAGCAACTTCTCCATGGATGTTTTAATATGTGCATATCCTTTAATGAACTTCCTATAGTATCTTGTATGTCCTAGTGTTTCTATTAACTATCGTACTGATGTAGGTGGTGGTAAGTCCACAATCACTACAATATTGGTAGGATCCACTAGTAAGCATTGATTGCATACCACATGGCCCAATAAAATTCCAAAAGGCATATAGAAAATACATTTTTTCAAATTCAATGAAATCTAACATTGTCTACACCTATCCAACATTAATCTCAGTACTTCTATATGATATTTTAATAGACCAAACACAATCCAGTCATCTAAATAAACTCAAGGAACTTATGAATAAATTCCTTAAATGTTGTGATAACTACTCTCAAGAAAATTGCAGGTGCATTCTTCAACCCAAAAGGCATCATTGTGTATTGGTAGCTTCCCCACTTTGTCACAAAGGTAGTCTTATGTCTATATTCTTGTTCAATATTTATCTAGTGATATCCTAAGAATCCATCTGTGAAAGAATAGGCCTCTTACCCCCCTATATTATCTATCACTTCATCTATAAAAGGTGTTGAAAATGGATCGTGCAGACATGCATGATTTAGCTTTATTAATTCTACATAAGTTTTGATTCCCCTTGTTTTCTTGTCTTGTACTACCATTGGACTTATCCATTATTCTACTATCGGTTCAACAATTCATGCTTCTAACATTCGGTCTATCTCTACATTTACCTTCTCTTTATACTTCAGGTTCAGTCTGCAGGGTCTTTGTCTTATTGTCTTAGCATCTGGTTTCAAAGGGATCTTCATTTCTCTTAACTCACCAACTATCCCTTTCATTTATGAAAACATGGTTGGGAATAGATCTTGATACTTGTGTAGTAAGTCTGAAATATTTTCCACAGTTTCACCATTCCAGTAGTTGCCTATCTGCGCAAACTTTGGATTCTCTTGTGTCCCAATACTCACCTTATGCATCCTTAATGGTTGTGCATACCAACAAATCCAAGATCTAGTCCTTCTGTTGCGCGTTCCCCCTCGGTTTTAGTTATTTATATATTTCTTGGATTTTCCTCATCTTGGTCTTCTTTAGAAACATTATAACATTCCATCATTTCATGAATTGTCACAGAATCTCTATGTGCACTACATACAAGTACTACATCCATCGACCCTTCTACTGAAAAAATATTGTTTCTAATGGCCTACAAAGATGCATATACTAATGTTGATTCATTTTCCAATGCAAATTTTATCTTAAACCTTTTCGTTAGCTCGCCCTGTTTCCTTGTTTCTCTGTGCATTTCTAGTTCCAGGTACCAATTCTTGGGGATCGTATCCAATGTATGTATGAACCTATGTGTCCATTCCTTCTTCAGTGTCACACTCCATATATTTATAAACTGCACAATATGATATATCGGGTCACTTAATCTTGTGTATTTCTGTGCAATATACTCAACCTCGTAACCAAATATAACTTTCATTAATCTGTTACATTGTTGCCAGTATTCTATTCGTTCTTTATGTGAGGCCCACCATCTGGTTGGAGTGGCATTCAATACAGCATACAATGCCAACATTTTTTGTTGATTGGGTATCTGCAACTCAAACACCTTTACAAAAGAGTCTACGTCAGTCAAACCATCATACTTGGGCAAGTCACATAACTTTGTTCCAATCCAGCGCAATGATCGAGTAACATGGGCACACCATTTGGTTGATACTCCATGCATCATTTGTTGCCAGTGTTCCAAACCTTCCTCTGAATATGACACACATGAACTAATGCTTATCCAAATTAGGGTGCCATATAGATTCGGATTAACGTAGTCATCCATTTTCAATGTCATATTATAGAGGTTACCAATTTTGTTCCCTTTAGTTGGTTCTATATACCTCTTTCCTTATGTCGAATCTAATGGTGTGATAACCTTCAAGTCCCCTACTTCAAAGATCATTTCCCTCTTCTTCATATTAATAATATCATGATTATAAAAGGCCCATTCAAGCCCCATTAGGGTTCGATATGGCTAACTAGCATCCATGATCTTGATGACTTCAAAATATACTATACTACGCACCCCATCTATATTCACAGGTACCCTTAACAATTGGCCAATTGGTACTATCTTGTGTTGGTTCGCCAATATTAACTAGACGAGAGACCAAATTAAATTTGGCTTCCCCATCATTTCCCATGTTTACTTCGGTAACACATTTACAACTAACCCAAGTCTAAAATGACATTTTCCATATCATATTCCCCAATCTGCACACTTAGTCTGAACTCTTCGCTTGCCCTATTTTTGTGTAGTACCTGATTCAATATCCTCTGTGCAGTAGAAACTTCCCTTTATTGCACACAATGATCAATAATTCCATGCAATGCATTCAACACAGTTTCATCTTTCATCAATTCTAAAAAACTTTTCATAAATTATTTCAAAGTACCTACCTGTTGAAGCAGGATTTTCGAGATAGTACGATCATAGACCGAAGGAATGTCAACCACAAGGGGTGCAGATGATGTTGATTCTATCCAATCTTGTTCTAGTATCTCCTTCATTGTTTACTAATACATCTCTTTTTCTTGTTGTGGGTCAAATTTTGGCATAGGTCTTGTTGATTTCCTCACCCATTGTTCAATCTGCATCCCTTTATTCGTCGCATCAACCCCTATCCTAGCTCCTCCACACATAACAGTTGTTATTATGGTTCCTTCATCACACTTCTCTACCAATATCTTTTGTACATTCTAATTCAAGTTCTAGTTTTGATTCCCTGTTTCCTGCCACTTTGCAAGTAATTGCAGACAGTCTTATGTCGCATGATCTAGTGCTCTGCAATACATGCAGATTGTACAAGGATTCGGGAAATCACGAACTAAGTGTCCCATTTGATTATAATTGTAGCACATTATTGGTCCTCTACCTCCTCTACCAAAATCCCCTCTGCCTCAACCCCTACCAAATCCTCCTCGTCCTCTTGGAATAAATCCTCTTTGATTGTTATACTGTAAAACACATCCTTCTATCGCAATATTTTCCTCCTAAATTTTGTACATATCTGAAGTGCACTCTCTTATCAGGTAGAATGCATGACAGTCCTTCTCTTCGTGACCTACTGACTTGCAAAAGTTAAAAAATAAATTATGGGGTGTGATTTGGTATTTCCATAGCAATGGAGAATTAGGTGGACAATGTCCCCATTTCTTGCTTATTTCATAGTACCATCCTCCTAGTAATGGGTTCGGTGCTAGAGTCATCAAATACTGCAAAAATATTAGGCATTCATCATTATGGTGGCTTTCAGTCCTACATGTGATACACTATAATTGTTCCCTCTTCTACTTTCCTTTCATAAGATCTACTAATTTGATTGTTAAGGTAGCTAATTGTGTCTGGACTTGACCCATCCCCCTGCCATCCCTTCAGGAGACACTTCTAGCTTCATCGCAATCTCCAAAGATTCAGGCTACAATGAAAACATATGTTGTATCAACGCGTAGCGAATGTGTGGCAACGGTCCTGCAATAAACCATTCTCTATGTTGTTGATCCAGAATTTGGAATGTCAATCTACCCATCAAATCCTTAAATCTTTGATCGTAGTCCCAAACAACTCAGTCTAAACTTGTTTGATTTCCTTCAACTTTGTAATGTATTGTGACTCAGATTTCGGATTCTTGAAATCTTTCAATAACACTTGTTGAATTTCTGCCAATGTCCTCGCTTGACCTGTTGGTCTAGTACTCTGCAGTTTCATTTACTAGACTAATGTGCGACCTCTAATCGTTGTTTCCAGCTGCGCAATCTTTACGACCTTATCCTGGACATTCTTCGCAACCCAAATTATTTCAAATACAAATAGATCTTGTCATGGGTCCTCCGACCCAACTCCCTGGAACTCAAGCATTCTCAATGTATTATCTAATCCGGCCATGGTGTTTTTTGTAGTACCTCCCCCCAGTGTTGCTAGTCGATTCTAACTTGACACACTACTTCCACTGCTCTAGCTACTACTATTCTGATTTCCTCCGCTAACTATAAGTTCTTTTGTCAAATCTTTGAATTCTATCTCAGATCCAGGTGATGCACACAGGGTCATGGGTTCGGCATAGGATCCACTCTCGGTAGGAATTAACGGCTCTTCTATTATAGGATTGAATTGAGGATCCTCTCCCTCTCCTTCTATGCTAAGTATTTATACGATCCCGACTAGTGCATAGGGTTCTCTTATCTCGTACTCACTGCACGGATCTCCTTTTTTAGCCCTAGTTTTCAACCTCTTATATCTTCTTCCACTGCATAGTACTCCAAATTTTTCATCTTCTTCTCATACACCTTCTTTGTTTCTATGCATCCTCGGTCCTTCCCTTTGTTAAGAACCTGAATAGATCTACAAATATAATCACCACAAATATTGAATACACAATAAATCCACAAAGCAAGACAGAAGAAACCACACTTTATTATTTCAAACCCATGAGGGTAGGGAAACACCATACAATGGATCCTATTATGGAAGGGATCCTCTCCTGTTCACTTTCCTCTTTGATAGGGCTTCCTCCTAATGAGCTTCAGCTCCAAACACAATATTTCTCTTCATTTTCAATTACATTTCTTGAACCTCTTTATATAATTCTACCATCACCTAAGAACATTCTAGAGGAGGAATCTTCTAGAAGTAGAACCTTCTAAAAAGTCCTCTTACATTTATTACATCTAACTACCATAGTGGGCCTTATTTACTAATTTAGTGGACCTATTCCACCTTACATTGAATGGCCTCCACTATTATCACTCTGGGCCCCCCCACTACCTCTCTAGCTACCTTACACCCTTCATTTTTCAATTCTTTATTCATTCCTTCCTACCTTCAAATCATCCCATGGTCAGCCCCAAGTTCCAATATGTGTGTGAAGCCCCCTAGCAATCAGATTCCATCGTCATCACACATTTGTCACACAATAACATCTTTATCCAGGTACCCAATGATTTTAGAATCCTTCCACATGGACCCTTGAAGAAATCCCTTTCTACAACACTATACGACTGGGTACAATCTATTTCAAATTCCATAATATAACCCCCCAGTATGTTATTCAACCAAAAATCAACTATACAAGAAGTAGTATTACTTACAGAATTCAATTGTCTTACCAACTCAGGGGTCCAGTTCCTCAAAGCTACAGTTCAGTATCTTCCAATATTCACCAATAACCTTTCTAACTATTTAGCTAAAATATTCAAAATTTACAAAAGAAAATCTCATGTAGATTTGTGTACACATACCTTTGCAACCATTGTTCGTCGTTAATCCGATGGTTTCTATTATTACCTTGGAAAAATTCTTGCTCCTTCCTTTCCATCCATTCGACAATCTCTTTCTTAGTCGACCTCCAAAACATTCCCTCAATTACAGATTCTGGGTCCCAGTAACGAAACCATTTGTTTTTGCGTGGTTATAAGACCCTAGGTTCAAGTTATTCATCCAACAAAAACCATTTAGATATCCTCCCTTTTGGTATCACCTGCATGTAAGTAAAGTTTCAACCGAGGAATTTACCGGGGCTATAGGAACCAAGTTTCTGCAAGGATGAGGGGATGTGAGACTATCAACATAACTATTAATACCCATTCACCTTATGCATAGTTTCCTTATTTATCATCCTTTTATCAGTAAATAAATCCTATTCACATCTTCCATTAACTAACAGTTCGTTACTTTTACCATAACAATTGTGCAACATTACCCATCTAAGATTCATTCGGTACCTTAACCCCTAGTATTCAGAAATAGTATAACATAGATTGTGACATAACCAATCCACTAAATCATTCATTATTATTGTGCATCAACCATATGATAAATGGATCTATACTAATCATGCATAAACATAACATCCATGAATAATCACATCAATAAACACATTAGACACGGGATTTTAACTTGTTTTACTCAATCCTTAGGCTACGTCTACAACGACTGGATTCTTATATTAGTATTCATGAAATAATCATCTCAGGCATGTGCATTGTGCTTACAAATGATGTAACATATTGTAATCCCAAAACCTTCCTAGCCGCTCTACAGTCCAAGACTATCTCTGCAACCTCTCAGCTTCATCATGTTAGCACGGGAATTTGAATAAAAAAAATTGTTCAATTATGCATCATAATCACACTTTTGTAGCACACACCATGATTGGGTTTGTGACATGTGACAAATTTCCATAAGCCAGGGGGTAGAATCTATCAAGTTTCTATGATTCTTTGTAAAGATTCGATGTTGATTGGTGCATCAAAATTTGGGCTTCTTATGTGTTTATGATTGGTTTTTTTAACATTTTTATGAAAACAATTCCTAGCCACTCTGCAATCCGAGCCTATCTCTTCAACCTCTCAGCGTCATCTTGTTAGCACAGGAATTTGAATCAACAAATTTGTTCAATTATGCATCATAATCACACTTTTGCAGCACACACCATGATTGGGTTTGTGATATGTGACAAATTGCCATAAGCCAGGGGTAGAATCTATCAAGTTTCTATGATTGATGTTGTTTGGCTCATCAAAATTTGGACTTCTTATGTGTTTATGATTGGTTTTTTTAACGTTTTTATGATTGGTTTTTTTGAACATTGCAGTTCCAGTCGCAGAAAAAACAACAAATGTCCAAGGATCGTTTCGCTTATTGTGCTTTGGTAGTGCAAATGAAACTCAGTTGATTATTACACAAAATTTTCTATTCAAATACAGATTGAGCATTATTTAAACAAAATCCATGCCAGTAGAAAACGCCAAACACAGCCTAGAAAACACTTTAGACTTTACACAGAGGAAAGTGTATTCAACAAAACGTTGTATGCATGATAGTTGTTTTGTATTGAAGTTATGAATCTTTGTATTATTGAAACATGTTGGTGGAATATTGTTGGACTAAGCATGGTATTTCCAAAGCATCAATAGCAGATTGGTGAAATGGTGAGTTCATAGTAATGTTGAGATGCCTATACTTTATTGAAATATGAAAAATTAGGAAGCAAAACCAGCATTTCAATAATATTTGGCATCATTTAGAAATCCAAAATCAATAGCTGGCACTAGTTGAGTATATCTTGGGCATTAAGATGGGCAGGTCTAGTTATCAAGGAAAGGTGAAGAGACCCCTTACAGAGATTGTACACAGTGAAGAGAAGCTTACAAACCAGAAACTTGCACAAAATAGAGGTTTCACATCGTATTACCCAGTTCGCTGTGAAACTGTTACAAACAGAGATTTCACAACGTGTACCAGCTCGCTGCGAAACTGCACAGTCAGCAAGGATAGCCTTCATTCGAATGACAGTAGGGAAAAAACAGTCAGCAAGGATAGCCTTCATTCGAATGACAGTAGGGAAAAACAACTTCCAAAGTTTGTGTAGACGTGAGGAACAGGTGTTCCATCACTGGATAAATAAGCATGACCTATTTTAAAAGACATTTATTGTGTTAAACAATATCCTTAAATATAGTAGTTGGGTATATTTTCGTTTCATTCTGTTGTAACAACTCCTAAAGTGTGGAGAGAATCCGATGTAACTACTTGTGGTTCAACCTGTTTTGAGTAGAGACAAGAGATATACTATATAGCTGAGTTATTTTCAAGAGGAGGTTTGAGTGATGTATATTTGAGACTACTTCTCTTATTTTTGAAAAATATAACAAACTTTGTGCATCTGATGTTAGGATTCTAATACAATTGAGATCGGCCAGTTTTATTCTCTATCTACTGTTATTCTTCAGCTTCGATGGAATGTTGTGCATCTATGAATCATTTGCAGTCTATTTTAATTGGTTTGTAATAAAGGATTTATTATATATTGCTGTGTTCATTAGAGTAATGTTGTATTTATGAATTGGGAGGTTCTCAGTTTGTGAATATTCTTCAGTAATTTTTCTAGTCAAGCTGAAAGTGAGACTGTTTTTACATTAGTGTTTTCCAATGCTTTCCTCTATTCATGCTTATATATCTTTAGGTTGATTTAGAGTTGTTTTATCCCTTCTTGCTAGAACATAGATTATGTTCAATTGGTATATGAGTACCCAGTCTCAGATTGTATTAATTTGATTCATTTCTCAATATCATATCTATTTATTTCACTTGAGATTTAATGGGTACCAGGCTTGTCTTTCTAGCAGTCTAAAGACAACTCCTAGTGCTAACACATTAATCATGAGCAACCTAATCTCTCACTCTCATTTACCTAATCTCTTCTTCTCATCCAAGCTTAATTGCTTCCTCCCAGTGACCAACTTCATCTTCCCCAACCTTTTACATATTTATACATAGAAGTAGGGATCAAAACCCCAATGGGTCATAACCGTTTTTCCTACTTTTGCACTGATCTATTGTTTTTCATACTTTAGCGTCAAACTGTTGTTTTTCTTGCTTTAGCGTTGAATTGTTTCTTTCTTCGCTTTAGTGTTGAACTAATTCTTTTCTTGAACTAATTCTTTTCCTGCATTTGCGCCACAAAATGTGCCCTTGTCGTGCACTCTAGTCCTGCCTTTTACTTTTTCCTATGTTATGGCGTGGTTCCCAAAACTTAGTTATTCTCACCCAAAATGCTTGTCCAACACCACCAATTTTCCTGATCCTTCTTTCCTTATCTCACACTTCTTTGAGTCAAATAGAAGAGTATGTCCGTGGTCACACATTTGACTCACACTTAGCATATTATGCTTCATATTTTCGACAAGTAGGACATTTTCTTCCATGACATCTTTGCTTCCGCATTTTCCTGTAATTTTGGTTGAGTTTTCATTGTCAAACAAAACTGATCCATCTCTTTTTTTCTTTAGAGTTACAAACATGTCTTTGTCACCTATCATATGCTTCTAAAAATGATTGTCAATGTACCAATCACTTCTTCTACTTTGGGATTGTATAGCAATAGAGAATTATTCAATATTTGGTTTATCATGCTTCCATATTCTTGATGGTTCTTTTACATGACTATTGGCATCCTTCTTTGGTTCCTTTGGAGGAACTGTCAATTTGTAATCTTTGGCCATGTGTCCAAAAACATTTCATTTATAACATTCTAATTTATCATTTAATGAACCAAAATTGTTATAGTTTTTGTTATATGCTTCATGAGGTTTTCTGAGATGATTCATTCTAGAGTAGCCTTCATAATTGTTTATGTTCTTTGTATAGGCTCTACAATTTATAGCCTTGTACCCAAAATAGTTACAAGAATCACATAAACTAAGAAAAATAGTTTGGTACTAGTTCTTCTCTGAGATCCACTTCACCTTCTTCTTTATAATATTCTTCATCATTTTCTAATTCCATGAAAAGTACTATTTTTGAATCATTGTTGTTATCATCATCTTCATCTGATGAGGAGCTATCCTCCTTTGAGTAGAGACTTTTCTTGAAGAATTTATTTTTGTTTCTTTTCTTATCTCATTTTTTATATTTCTTTTCTTTCTTAGGTAATTATTCTTCATCATTCTCTTTATTCTTAGCATATTAACATTTATTAGAAAAATGATCAATTTTACCAGAGTTAAAACATTTAAAAGGAATCTTACCTTTGTACTTGACATTTCCTTTATTTAACTTCCTTACGAAGTTGGCCATTTCTTCATCTTCATCTAAATCATCTCTGCAACTACAGTCTGACTTTGGATTTTTCTTATTCTTCTTTGTATTCTTGGATGCTTTGAATCTTAGTTCCTTCCTGGATGGATTGTCCTGCTCTGTTCTCATTTCATAAGCTGTAATAATTACATGTTACGCATCCATGCTCAACATGGTAAGATCTTCTATTTCTTCTAGGACTAAAATTTTTGGATCAAATCTCATTGGAATGGACCTTAGTATCTTTTGAACCACCATTGGGCCTTTAATTTAGTCTCCCAATCCTTTTAATTGGGCCTTTAATTTAGTCTCCCAATCCTTTTATAGCATTCACAATTTCATCAACTCACAAAAAGTAAGCTACAATGTCTTCATATTCAGTTGTTCAAATTTATCTCTATAGGTTTGAAGTTTGGTCCCTTTTCCTTTGGCATCTCCTTCATAAATATTTTGAAGTTTTCCCCAAATATCCTTTGCAGTATCGCAATGCATAACTCTGACAAATATTGAATTAGCCAGACTACCAAGAATAGTACTTTTAGTCTTCAATTTTTTTTCACTAAGTTTCCTTCCATCTTTGTCTGTTGGAGGAGTGGCAGGTGTCGTATATCCATCTAATATTGATTTTCAGACATCAAATCATTGTTCATTTTAATCTTTTTATTCCAAAAGGCATAATTCTTATGATCAAACATTGGTGCTCCATTCTTAGTGAAATCCATGATCTACCTTCTAGTGGTTAGATTGATTCTGAAGGAACCTTCTATGATACCAATTGTTGGAATACAGAGAGGTGGGGGTGAATCAGTATTATGCAATTTTTATTAATTCTAATAAAAATATGTAAGAATTAATTCATCAATAGTTTATCACTTATAATTTCATTCAATATATTATGAGCAATTTCATTCAACAACACATAACCATAGATGCATAGTACATATGAATTTTACATGTAAACCCAAATGGGAAAAAACCACAGAATTATTTCTTATATATATCAAATATTATATTCATAGGAAGCACCAACTTCCAAATTCTCCAGCACCAACTAGAAGGAGGCTCCAACCCCCTATTTACAAGCTCCAACCTTAAGGAAGCTACAACTCCCCAAATTTTTCAACTCCAATTGGAAGGGGGCTCCAAACTAAAGGAAGCTCCAACTCCAACCAGAAGGAGGCTACAACCCCATTTATTTTTCCCTTCCTTCCACCCTAAAATATAAGTATAGACTCAACCTATCACCGATAATCAACCTATCACTGATAATCAACCTGACATTGTTTATGTCACTGTCACTGTCATTGTCATTGTATATGTCACTGATATTGATATATCATCATAAACATCGTCATAAACAAGATAGATCTACTCAATCATATTCCAATATCACTAATATCATCTCTCATATAAATGTTCAACATCATCAACATATTCTTCAAACCATGTGCCAAGATCATGCCTTAAGCATGTGCCAAACCATCCAAGATATGCCTTAAGCATATACCATAAACATCAAAATAGAACACATATAAAGAATACCTTTATTCATTTAGAAACTTAGTGTATGTGATCACAGAACTTGAAACCTTCCTCAACTTTTTCAACAAAAGGATGGCATCTTCATTTGACTTCAATTCAGTCTCGCGGGACTAGTTTTTGGATTAGTCACAAACCATAACTCTCAACAAACATAACTACATACCTATAATGAATAAAGGTATGAAAATTGTACCCAATATTATTCAATATCTTCTCTAAAATTCCTCCAACTTCCACTCCTTGAATCGTCCCTAAAAGGATTTATAGCGAAAAATGGCAGACCTTGTTGAATTTTGGCCTACTCTGGAGAGAGAATTCGTAGAGCATGCCATGTGCTAAATATTTGATATCTGGTTCTTAAACTTGCACAAAACATACTACATACTATACGCTTTCCAATGCAATTTTTCTCACAGAATTTTCATCCTCTATGAAGAAGTTATGATTGTTTTTCTCAGGACACTTGTTTGAGACTAGTTGCAGGACTAGTCAAAAACCATATCTTCCACATAGTGTATCTCCAAAACCACAATGACCCAGACATTGAAATGTTTACCACATGTACTCTAATATGTCTTCTCAATGGTCTCCAAGTTTCTCTATATGAATCATTCTAGAAAAAAAAATGATAGTGAAAATGGTAAGATAAACTTTAAATAGCATACCTTAGAACACATCATCATGAGACTTCATCCTCCCTTGGAATTTCACCCTTCTTCACTTCATATTCCCGTTAAAATTTTCCTCAAATAAAAATCACTTGAGTTGATGTAACAAATGTACTCCTATGTTCCTTATTTATACTAGATCTGGCACCCTCTTTTTAAGGTCGACTTAACCCAGATAAAATTCAAAATATTTTTTAATGATTATTCCATTGGGGCTGACTTTACCAAAAATATCCTTAATATTTATTTTAATATTCATTGCAATGGGGCCAACTTGTAACTTCTTGTTTGCAACAACATTTCTTCTTTTAATTAATTTGGGGTCGACTTGTCACTTCTTGTTACAACTGTTTAGGGCTTCTTAACCATACTTCAGGGCTTCCATATTCAAAAGGGAATATCTCCTCAATCATGAGGAACCACGTGGCATACCACCTACCATTGGAAACAACATGATGAGGACTATCCATCTACGGGGGATGTAAATGCATTATTAGAGTCCATCATCCTCGTTTTTCTCAAACAACTTCATGCTTCATGACCACATCTTTGGGATTCTTAGAGATTTCTTCAAAACATCTTCCCATGAGTGGTCATGCTTAAAGATATGACCACTTTGGAGACTTATTCAATTGTACCCATTACTTACAGAGGCTTCTAGACTTCTTCTAAAGTTGACATCAATGACAACCAATTTTCCAACAGAAGTTAGTAAATAAAGGCCACTCAAGCATTATTCCACAGTTCAATGTCATACAAGTAGTGGACACCCTCCCACGGGGGATTCACTATTACGTTCAATTATTCCTCTCCAAACATCAACCTATATTTGAAACACCCCAAGGGTTACCACTTTCATGATTGGAACATGACCATGGGATTCCACTAATTTTCAGTAACGTACCACCAAATGTCCTTTATAGGAACCTATTTTCACATAAGAATGAGATTGAAAATATTATTCAGGAACTTCTAGAGGATGGATTCATATGTCCTAATACTATCTCATGCTCATCATTGGTGGTCATGGTATTAAATAAGGAAGTAAATTGGTGCATTTTCCCTGATTTTTTATCCCTCAATAAATTAACCATCAAAGATAAGTTCCCCATCCTAGTTATTGATGATCTGTTGGATGAACTTCATCGAGCCAATTTTTTCACCAAACTAGACTTGTGTTCTCGCAACCAATAAATTTGAATGAAAGAAGCAGACATCTTGAAGAAACCCATATACACACATGAGGGTTGTTATGAATTTTTAGTGATTCCCTTTAGCCTTTACAATGCTCCATCCACCTTTCAAATCCTCATGAACAAAAAAATTCAACCCTTTTTGTACAATTTTTTTCTTGTATTTTTTATGACATCTTGATATAGAACAAAATGTGGGACTCTCACATAGAGCATGTCAATAGATCCTTGCAACTCCTAAAGGATCACCATCTATTCCTAAAACGCTTCAAATGTTCTTTTTAGGATTCATTGGTTGAATACCTAAGGCACATTATTAGTGAGGATGGCATAAGAATAGATCCCAATAAAGTTGTGGCCACACAAGAATGGCCCTAACCCAATGCATAGAAGAGCCTCCATGGGTTCTTAGGAATTACCGGCTACTAGAGGAATTTTGTAAAAATTTTGGCTCTCCTAACATCCTTGCTCAAAAAGAATACCTTTGTATGGAATGAAGCAGACGATCAAGCTTTTCTCTGCTTTAAAGGATGTCGTGTGCATGACTCTATTGTTAGCAGTACCAAATTTTACAAAACCTATTTTCCTCAAATGTGATGCCTTGGGCAGAGGCCTTGGCATAGTTTTAATGCAAGAAGGGTTCCCCTTGGCATTCACTAGTAAGAAGTTGTGTGACCACAATTTGGGTAAATATATGTATGAGAAAGAGATTATTTTCATCCTACATGTAATAGAGACGTGGAATTCATATCTCAGAGAGTGATTTTTTCATATCAATACTGGCCATCATATTGGATCAAATTTTTAAGTTACATGGAATTCCCACTTCCATTGTCTTTGATCAGGACCCTACCTTCACCAAAACAAATTGGCAGGAGTTGTTTAAAATACAACGTACCCAGCTGAAAATGAGCACTGCATATCACCCCCAAATAGATGGACAAACTAAACTGGTCAGAAAGTGCTTAAAAACGTATTTGAGATGGTTTGATTATGACAAACCACACTAATGGGTATAGTGGATTCCCCTTGCAAAATGGTGGTATAATCATGGAGCTACAAAAATGTGTTAAGCCCTAATATTGGCTCATTACCCCTTAATTGGGACATATTATATTAGTAATGTTACTTTATTTATGTCAGATTTATGCCATTAGTTGTAATTATACCACCTAGTCTCCTATATATACCAAGGAGACATTTTCATTTTGAATCATCATGTACTTGAACATTTAAGTG